>JADLZN010003413.1:0-36283 GCA_018155175.1 Sinocyclocheilus anophthalmus
CAGGGTTCCTCTGATGATGCTACAGGCACACACTCCCTGGCAGGCCTCTTAAACAAATGTCGTACCCCACAAGGACAGCGGTTGGTCAACCAGTGGATCAAACAACCTCTCATTGACAAAAACAAGATAGAAGAAAGGTGACTTTTTTTTGTTTTGTTTGCTGCATATACCTTTAAATCTCGAATTGGTATGTAATTTCTTTGATTCGGTCTGATACATTACATATTTATGGAATCATATAGGATGTTTAAGTTGTTTAGAATTTAAAAATGTTCCCTAATGCTGATATAATTTTTTTTGTGCTTGTTTGAATTGAACTTCTGCAGCATACAGTGAGACTATAATATATGCTTTTATACTCATTTAAAAGTTTAGTGATGGTGGGATTTGTGAAAGAAGTCTCTTATATCTCACCACGTCAAGTGCCTGTTCATAAAAAAAATATCATAGGATATTAGATCCTTCAATTCTTACATCTTAATTAGTATTTTCTTTTGGAATATATTTTACAGTGTAATGTTATTCCACAGGATGAATCAAGCTGATTTTCAGCGCCATACTCCACTCATGATACTACCTCTGAATCAGTTTGTGTTGCCGCTTTGGTGCTCAACCATTTTTTCTCACAAATTTTGTAATCATTATGCGTGCTACTATTTCTATTAAATCATCTACGTTATCCCCCAGGATTCTTGAAAGAATGTTCAAAAGAAGCAGCATTTATCTGGATAAAAAATCTTTTTTACCTTGCTTATGAACCTTTTGTTCAGTTTATGCAGCCGGTGCTGAAGTCGAAAAGATTGATTACGCTACTCCAATATTATTGAAGTAATGGACGGAATTATGGTATCATTGACCATCCGTATACTCATCCGTCTCTTTTCTTTATTCATGTTTTAATTAAGTATCTTGGTGGATTCAGCATATTTTGTATTTACAGTTCTAGAGGGATTTATTTTTAGCTGTGACCTTTATTAGAACGGTTGTGGTTCTATGTGCAACTGAATCTTGATGGAACTTTTGTAGCGAGACGCGCTGAGCTGAGAGAGTTGTCCTGAGATCTGGCTCCACTTTTCCCCAAACCTGAACCGAATGTCAAGCAGTGTCCAGCGTCACGCTCTACATTACAAGACTTGTTACAAGGACTATCACATCTTGGGTCATAACGATGCCAGAATCTGGTGCTGGCGTTGGAGAGTATACCGTGTGAGCACAATTTGGCCTGTTAACACAAATTCTACTTTGCATTTGAACAACAAATTAGGTTCGTGGAGCAACACCTGACACGCCGCTGTATTTTGAGAGAAAAAAAAGGGGAACAACAGTCCTACCTAAGCACGCGGCTCATCTCTTCTCTGCCGCAACGACCTCGGTCTCTGATTAGCTCCAAATTCAGGAGAGTACTTGAAACACAAGCTGGCCGGAACCAGGCAGGTCTGCCTGTTTGGTCTCTACCCTAAACCGGTCTATTAACAAACTTAAAATTTCATGATGTATTATATTTGTGAGTGCTGTTTAAACAAGGTTTTAAAAAAAATTCAAAACATACAATTAACAATTATTAATTAAATTAACTCCTCTATGCCCCTCCTTTCTGAGACGCTCGATTTTTACAAAGCTCATCGATCTCAAAAGCAAGGTGTGCTGTGATTGGTCAGCTATCCAGTGTGTTGTGATTTGCCGAATACCTCAAGCATGTGACAGAAACATTTTGACTCCCTTACCATAACTGTAGTGCCCTGTCCTAGGATGAAGGAACCGTAAGCGACAGACAAAAACAAATTACATGCCATATAAACGAGGCAGTGGTTGCATCCAGTGACATACATTACATGATTATAATGACTTAAACTACAAGATATTTTTAACATTGTGCAATAGCAAGCGCAGACAAACGCTTAAAGCGATTCAAACCGCGGCTGCATTGGTGTGGCTGAGAATCGAACAACAAAAATACTTACTCTACACTGCTCAAGAGCTGTCTTTTGCATCTCAGGCAATTCTTTAAATATGAAAATTACTGACAGGCGTGAGTCATACAGAGGCCTGTTGGTGTACTACTCATAACCTCCCAGATCAGAAAACAAAGCCCTGCCATAAAAATCCGCTGGCGAGCGAGCAAATCTGAAGTAGGTAATTCAGTAGCGCTAAAATACCACTGACCACTGATTTCTTCTATCATGTCCTGCAAATTGTGAAAAAGCCAAACGAACAGTATAATTCGCGGGGGCAACGAAACACAGCAGGCTTCCACAACATAGGAAAGATGGCAGCACAATAAAAGTTGGAATGCCTATCATTTATTTGACGTGAACATTTGGCAAATTGTTATTCAAATCTTTACCCACACGTGACGTAAAACATGTGGGGGCGGTGTTAACAGGCGTTTTAGGAGGGTAATGGGACGGTCGTAACGGTTTATAAAGAATATCATCTTTGTTGGGTGTATATTGAAGACGTTAGGTCTTGTGCAACTTACGGGCAAAAACGATATCTATTCACGAACAGCGAGTAACACTCTAAAGAGAAAGGAAACTTAAAATTGCATCATATGACCCCTTTAAGCTCAGTTTATAAGTTGCTCTGGCTAAAAGTTGGAATTCCTAAAATGTATGCCACTCTTGTTTTTGTTGTCCAGGTTGAGCATCATGAGTTCCTGGTGAAACCCTCATTTGATCCCACATTGAGTGAGCTCAGGGAGAACATGAATCGTTTGGAGAAAGCCATGCAGGCTGCCTTGAACAGTGCGGCTCGTGAACTGGGTAAGTAAACATAATGTGGTAATGAAATGTATTTCCTGTTAAGCAATTTAGCGTTGAACCAGTAACAAAACCAATTTTGTTTGTTTTGCTTTAGGGCTGGAAGCAGCTAAGACTGTGAAGCTTGAATCCAATGCACAGATTGGTTACTTTTTCCGAGTCACATGCAAAGAAGAAAAGAGTCTCCGCAACAACAAGAAATTCACTACTTTAGATGTTCAAAAGAATGGAGTGCGATTCACTAACAGGCAAGAGAGATGTTGAAGGCGATGTTTAAATACTGGTGCACATAATCCTAGATTATATTAGTGATAAATTAATGGGGGTTGGTGTCTTTTCAGTAAGCTGACTCCTTTGATGAAGATACACTAAAAGCCAGAAGCTTATGAAGGAGCTCAGACTTCCATCGTCAAGAAATCAACTTCAAGCCATGGTGGGATAGGTCACTCAAGGCTTTCGGAGGCAAAATCGCCTTCGATTTTGAACAGCATTTTGCGGTAGCTGTCTTGAACTATGTTCTGGGTAGTAAATGACACAGAGCCATTCGCTCTATTACCCAGCCCTACTTGTTCATTTGGTGTGTTTTTGACGTTTCCATGTAGTTTTTTATTATCCTTAAGAATGTTCTGTGTAAAAGTACAGTACACGACCAATAATCAAAAAAAAATCAATATGGAAAATTAATTCATATTAACACAGTACATTTGTGCCACCATCTTTTAGAAAGTTAAGCTCTGTTTGTACCAACTAACTACAAAATAGTACAATTCCATTAAAACAAAAAAGATAAAACATGACACATACCCTTTGGAACGACAAAGTATAAAACATCAGTTTTCAAGATACAAAATTGTAAAGATGGTTAATATGAAAACATAAGCCGAAGATAAAACGCGTTCATGTAGAATAACTCTAAAAAGTGAGGCGGTTCACAGCCAACAGTTCAGAGATGCATTTATAGGGAGTAATTTTGAATACAAGCATACAGAAAATCTTAACGCAACCTGAAATGGCAATCTTGTTTTCCATATATGTTGCATAGCGAGTAAAATTTGTCATTGAATTGAATTGGGATCGGCGGTGGTGCGAATTACTGCATCCCATGTATATTTATAAAAACCAGTCAATATCCATTTAAAAAACTGCCATTTGATTTCAAGTAGTGACTTTAATGGCCTAGTTTATAGGTTATAAATAATTGCCTGTGATGGTAGATCCAGCACTAACACTACCATAAAATTTTTGATAGGTTCTAAAAATATGTATAAGTGAAACACGTTAGCATACTGTTAATTGGTCAAGCGTAACATGATAAGAATGTTATTCAGGGAATCTGTTGTTTTGGCACAGTTGAATGAATGATGTTAATATCCTGGGTGTTTTGTACCATAGCGATAGTAGGTGGGGATCCTGAGTGCAAAGACTACAATAGACTGGGTAGAGGGAGCTCAAAAACGCGTGATGCAGTAGGTGAGCTTTGCTGTATGGTAGTCCCCTTCTGCCCCATGCCGTTACATATAGGCCTAAACTACTAGAGAAAGGTTCAGGAAAGACTATTATTATAAAAGGCGCCTAGACCGATCCCTGTATGAAGCCCAAGGATATGTGGCGTTCATTCCCCATGGATGTAATACACCGAATCGCAAGGGCGCGATACAGGTTAATCAGAGCACACGGTAACCTCTTATTTTGATAGTCATTAAATGAAGCTTCATTACATAAATTCATATAAGTCCATTACCGCATGATAAAACGGATGTGAGGATAGTCGGAGGGTTTTGACACAAATTAGTCATGGTAACATGCTAATTTAGGAAAAATTCTTAACTAAGCTGTAATACACAAGTCCGTTGGTACTAAAAAAAACCTTACTAGAATATTGAAGGTAAAATTTATAAAGATTGTTTTTTTAATAACACTTGAATTGCTAAATACACTGATATACAGTTTATATACTAAAAGTTACAATTCCAATAATAGTTCTACTTCAAGTCGATTTTTTAATATACAAAACCATTAAATGTGGCTGTCCTAAAAAGATGAGGTCGTAAATGTACCACATGCGAGCTACCGTTAAAACCAAAGTTATAATGAAATATATTAGCAGATGGGGCATCTATTTAAGCAAATGCACCCTCTCTACAGTGAATTTTTCTAGCTAACATAATGAATTTAGGGTCATAGAATTTTTTGATAGTAAGGTGACCAGTCGTGACATTGTTTACAAGCCGTATATTGCCGCTTTGCAGGCGGCTTGTGCGACTGAAAAACACATGATTGAAGCATTACTGTTAGACAGTGATACTAGTGTAAAGGGTTGACTGCGTTGGTGTTTAACATTAACGCATCGAGAAAAAGAAAAAAAAAAGAAAGAATGTACGTATTTCATATTTGTGCTGAGAAACTGGTAGTTATGTGGAGGAACTGAACTAAATAGAGCGTCTGTTTGACTAGGCGCACAGCATGAAGCTGTCACCCACATTAAACAATGCCAAACGGCATTTAAGTGTTGGAAGACCTCAATAAACAATGGACATAACATTTGAATCTGAGACCCTTGTTGTTTTCTATAATAAAAAGGGACCAAGCCCATGGCTGAATTGCGATATATTGTATGGGAAGTGCCCTTCAACGTTCCGTACATTAACTGAAAACAGGCTAGACTAAACGATTCTTGGGATTTAAGAATCGATAATGTTCCATAAAAATGAGAATCGATTAAAATCAAGAAATCAATATTTTATTATAACCCCGCACCTGAGACTAAAACAAGTAACGGTATTGTTGGGACAGATATTATGAGGGCCAAATAGGGAAATGACAAATCTACATACATCCGTCAAGTGGGTGTGATCGTGCTGATGGCACAGATTGGTTGTTTTGTACCATGTGATGAGGCAGAGCTAAGTGTGGTGGACTGCGTGCTCGCTCGAGTGGGTGCAGGGGACAGCCAGATCAAAGGAGTGTCCACCTTTATGGCTGAGATGCTGGAGACGGCTGCTATTCTTCGGTCAGAACTCAAATTTGACACGTTTTGTCCCCATCATTCGTAAAGAATAGTCCTAAAGAAGTCAGAGAACAAGTTAAAATGGGACGCCACTCGCAAAATTTAAATTGTTACTCCCATCGTATGAGTTGTTGCTACCGTTACGAGTGTCTTCTTGTGGAGAATGAAGAATATTTTGGAAGAAGATGTTGAATAACCAACTTTCGGAATTTCGCTAATTAGACTATAAAAAGCCACAAACAATCAAAAACAATAAAAATAACTTCTAATGAGATGCAACTATATTCTGATGACTAAATACGGTAATTTGAAGGACGACATGCAAATACAGGTTTAGGACTCATAGGAACGGGTGAGTAATGACGAAGTATTTCCTTTTTGGTGAACTCTCCCTTTAAACTAAATCAAAAGCAATTGTAATTTGGTGTTGTGAAGAGGCCAAACATGATATTGCAAATACTTTTTTACCACTCAAATACCCAAGATTTTTACCAGAAGTGTGTAAGGTGCTTGTTATAAATAGCATAACGTTTCTAAATACGCTCCAAGAAATTGGTCCAGTGGTGCATGGCACTTGATATAGCCTCAGGCTACGAACCAGAAAATGTTTTGTCGACATTTTTAAATACATTTGATAAATTATAGACCTCGAGATGGGCAACTTCGGGTCCCAAGAAGGCTATCTGTCCGCAGAATTTAGCCTAACCTAAATCAACACACCGGGCACCGCTAATTAAGTCTTCAAGATCACTAGAAAGTACGCGGCATGTGATGAATTTAATTAGGGTGTAACAACTCTGCCAGGAGCAGTGTCCCTCCAAGACAAAGGTTCCCCCCTGATTTACAGTAAGTTCGGACATATTGCTCCCCTCAGATACTTAATATTTGGTATGAAATGCTGTCATGTTTTTGCATTTTTGGACACGTTAATCCCCTAAGAACAGAGGATTCTCTCACATCATTATTAACATGGGGCATAGAACACATCCACAAACGATGGCTTTGGGCTTGCCTGGCACTCTCGAGTACCGCCACCGAACAAAACAGCCACACCACACAAAAACTCATAGTCCTTCTCCTGTTTAACCACTCACTCCATGACTGACAAGGCACTTGTCCATACAGGTATCCCACTTCCTATAAAAAAACAACCTCCACGTCACTAAGGCCCTACCACCGCAGCACTCTCACCATGCTCTAACAGGTGAAAAAAATGGGATAATTCTCATTGAAACGGTTCCGAAACACTCATGTGGTGTTTTGTATATTCCAATTTTGGTTTTGGTGTGTCTAACTGTTAGTAATTTAAATTAGAAAGCTTTGTGACGGCAGAAGCTTTGGGATCAGGTGCATAGCTTACATAACTTTCCCCAGCATATGATTGCTAAAAGCACGGAGAGAAGCTTTGGAGCTAGAAGGAGTTCCAGGGGGGAAAAAAAGGAAGAAAAAAAGGGAGAAGAAGATATCTCAAAGCCGGGGAGGAAGTCGGACACCGAAACCACGAAAGCTGCCTTTAGGAACGAGGTGAATTAAGATAGTGTTTGCATTGCTCTGCTCTCAATTATATGTGAAACAAAACTTTAGTTAATAAACTGAGTTGCTGTACATCTTAACAAAGGAAAAAATGGGAATGGGGGGTAGGAGGGGGAGAAAAAATCATCGAGACTTTCCTGGCTTTAAGTTTAATCAAAAATCTTGCGAAAGAGTGTCGATGAGGCTGCCAGAGGATGCTGCGCAAACCAGGCAAGGTCTCGGCACAAAAAATAGCTACTTGTAATGCTCGTTGTCACGAAATTTCTGGCACAACGTCAAACTACTTCATCCTAAGGGCTGAGCATTAAGTCGGTTATGATAAAAGTCCCACAGTTTCTGAAATAAAATTACGGTATAATGGAGTTGTCTATCTATAGTAGATTCAGAAAAAATTTACCATCTTTGAGCAACCCCCTTTCTATCTTTCAAATGTTTATAATTTTTCAGGTTATTTTGTTAAATTAGTTAATCCCAGTTCCTGTGCATTCTGGGCGATAATTCTGGCTTTCTAGGATAAAAACTTTCTACAAAAAATATCTAGGTATAATAATAATGTTTTGTTTGTGTGTATTTGCAACCAGTCTCTTGCTACTAAGTGTTAGGTATAAAAAAAGTTGTCAGTTAAAAGCACAAACGCCAATTTTGGTTAGGGACAATGTCGCCATCTCTGATTGGCAATGTTGGAAAATTTTGACGTTTTTCCATTGAATATTTTTACGACTTGGGTCAAACTTTTACTATTATAATTACAACGCAAAAAGCAAAAGGGGAAGATAGAAGTTTGAAGGTTCAGACATACATTATTTGACCCATTTAAAATTTAGAAATTTATAAACAATACACTATTTATAAAGGTACTAATACACCAGGATTGCAGTGATTGTTAACGGGGGAAAAATGATATAGTGGGATTACAATACCTAAATAAACAAACAGAATTGGTGAGAAAGTGACATAAACCCAGTGGCGAGACAGTACCGTAACAATAGCTAAAGTACGTATAAGTAAAAAAAAGAACGATTCGACTTATATTTCCATTGAAAATATTTCACATATAAAAGGGCGTTATTAAGGAAAAAGAGGGAAAAAAAAAAGAAAGTACTTAACACAGTAACGAAACAGTCGCAGTTAAAGGTAAGCTTTTAAATTTTCTGGTAAGGGTCCCACACACAAGGATCATATCTGAGAGTTGGATCATTTTGGGGGTCTGTGGCATTGAAAATCCATGGGAAGATGCAGGCCGACTGTAATAAAGCCAAAGCAGACGGAAGGGCCAAAGATAACGACAAAGTATACAACTGATACTGTGCTTTAGTGTTCTTGAGTCAAAGTGTTGTAAAGAGCATGCTTCAAGTCAAGTATTGTAATTGTCGACAAAAAACATCTTAAACCAGCCTAAGATAGCCAGCTGGTCTCTCAGCCTACCAAGTATCTTAACCAACCTCTTGCTACCTTGACCAGGCAAGGAGTCCACTTTAGGCTCTAGGGAAGGCTTTTACAATGTTATTGCCATTCAGAACCCTGTT
The DNA here is from genome assembly GCA_018155175.1 of Sinocyclocheilus anophthalmus. Lineage (NCBI taxonomy): Eukaryota > Metazoa > Chordata > Actinopteri > Cypriniformes > Cyprinidae > Sinocyclocheilus > Sinocyclocheilus anophthalmus. The sequence goes on from JADLZN010003413.1 coordinate 8,826, forward strand.
TTCATGGCACTAGGGCGGTTTACACTTTGAAACGCACTTCATTTAAGATTAGAAACTCAATATTTAAAAGCAATGACACGCTTAATGTTACACTTGCTGTACATCAGTGGTGCCACCTTGTGCATGTTCTCCGTGTCCATGTTAATGACTCCTCCTGCTAGAGAGAGAGGGAGAGAGAGACACGGATCTCAGCACAGGGGGGAGCTGTCCGGAAAAAAAAACACCAACAACACCCCGAATAAGAAAAACTGCCCCGGGTTGGTGTCCTTTTTCGGCGTAGACGGGTGACTTGACTTGTTTTAGACCAGAGATTTGTGTAAATGCTAAGTACAACAGGATAAGGTTTGAGGGACGCGTATTTTTTCTTGGTTAAGTCACCTCGCCAAATGAACTCCGTCAGAGCGAGCAGCAGGAGACCCAGGCGAGTGTCGAGGCCGCGCCCGGTGCAGCCGGAAAGAAACAACGCAGAAAGAGGTGAGACGGGGACCTTTAATTCAACAACACTTCAATGTTGTGCCGTGTCGTGTACGGTACTTTATCTGCATGACCCGACAGTGCCACTCCGAAGCCGCAAGGCCTGAATAAAAGGGTTTGTGTGCAGAGCGTCGAGGTGCATATAAACAGGCCAGGCCGCGCTTTGTTTGGGCTTCACGAGCCAGAACCGTAAACGGCTAGCTTTTAACACACTTAACGTACCACCTTTCTAGCGCGGTTAGACATAAATTAAACTGAGAAAACGAGGTGACTAGGTGTAAATATGGAGTTTGCTAATGTGCTTAACCAGCCTCCATAGGTGAAGATAGACGTGAGAAAATTGATTGTAGTCATCAAAATCTGCGGCTGCGTATAAGGCTGCTATATCGGCGTGTGGACTTGTCCTGCCATATGATCAGCACACACGTCGAAACCGTAATTTAGACCAAAGACACCTATCACAGTAGACTTACGCTTATGAGCAAAAACGTCATTAGACCTAACGGATGTTGTTCGTTTTGTCAGTGTCGCTGTTGCATCCGTAGCATGAAGTGAAACATCTGTATATACACACAATGCTAGGATAACCACGCACACTAATGCGAGATAGCGATGCGCAGGTTGAGCTCAGCCGAGACAAACTGGTTGGATACAGTCTTTGGTGTCGGGTATGAATGCGTTTAGGGACCTTTGATCACAATAGAGAAAAAAATGTAAAAATATTGTGGCTGTATTATTCCAGATGCTATGCACAAGGCCCTGGGTTCTGCTGGTGGATGTGCATCTGCGATGATCAATCAGAAACCTTTGTTTCCACGTTTAGCTTGGTTAGGTAATACCCCAACAACCGTAGGCCTGCATTATCCCGGATTGGGATAACGTAGTAATACAGCATTAGAGGTGAATGTTCATACTCGGCCGCATTTATATGCATATCAAATTTTAAGAGACTAAAGTAGTGAGCAAAGGTGCGTTTTGAACTACCTTGCGGGTGTTTAACTAATGGTGGAGGGAAACTTTCGCAGTTGTAGGCTTAGCATTAAAAATCCAGCCTAAGCGTGGCATTGTACCTAAAATTGGGTGCAATGTTTCTAAATTCCAATAGTTCATAATCAAAACTTGGTGATAAACAACTTTGAGCGACATAAAAAATACCACAAACTGGACCATGTTTGTGGCCACCTGCACCATAGAATAGTTCTATGTATTAACCAAATCTTAAGCCATCAGGCAGTTCAAGTGATGGTGAATAGGTCTTAGTTAGAAAGAGAAAATGTAGATAGTCTTGTAATTAAGCAGGTTAAAACGGCCATATGTAATGTGAACATCTATACAGGCTCTTAATTTGTATGTTTAGGATGATCATTAGTGGGCACTTCACACCAGGGGAGCTTTATTTTTTATACACCAAAAAAAAAAAAAAAAAAAAGAGGAAATAAAAAAAAAAAAGCAACAAAAAAGAGCTAATATCTAGGGGTCAGCTACAACAGAAAAAGTGAGTATAAACGGACACATGCTGATATTAATAAGCAGGGTGTATTGTCTTGTATATATGCCCTGATGACTTAATTGTTTCCTTGCTTCTATGACGCCCTGTAAAGTCTTGTGTTACCAATGTGAGAAATCAAGTCAAGAGCTTGTGAGTTTGCCATACATATTTCGTGAACCGTATAAAGAGTACAAGCTTTTAACTTCTTTCTGCATGCTTTCATTTTATTGTATGGTGTCTCCAGGTACCACATGTGGCTGTAGGAAGAGACAGACTGGAAAACAGCTGCTCAAGGTTGCTCAGTGAGCAGACAAAACCAGGTTTGCACATAGTAGTAGGGGTACTTGGCACACACAACACACAGATGTGACTGTAGGGCAACGTTTAAACATTTGTATCTGATAACGCAGGAACAGCATTTGGTTTGCTTTACCTGGAGCCTAAATAAATCGAGCTATGACTTTCTTACTATAATATATAATGATGTTACACTTACTAAAACGAGAGTTAGGGCTTTTAAAAGAGTTTTAACTCCTTACCATATCAGAGTATGGCAGAGCAGCTGTCATGAAGTAAAACATGGAAATTCAGGATTTGGTTCAACCACAAAGTTGGTCATGTTCTTAACTAATAATGGGCGAAAGTGTTGTCCTGGCGCGTGCGTGATGCTTTTGGAGAAGTCCACCAAACAGGTTGTCTTTTGACGGTTTTTAATTGCGAGAATGGGTAAAATCTATTTTGTTCCAACAGCACATTTTGAAACTGTGCACCCATGGAAATAGAGGTTGGCGGGGAACTTGGGTCCATGAACCTGTAGCATAAATTGATATTTTTTTGCTGATTGATGGGGTTTTATTTTCTTCCTATGTTCTTTTATATGAGGACACCCTGCTATATGTTTAAAAACAGAAGAATCATGGTCCAGGAGCTCACAACAAGTCCCATACCAACTCCGTAAAAGTCCCTGTTCCTAAAAGAAGCCAGTGTAGCCCACACAAAAACAATAGTGAGGTAAAGACTTAATTTGACCACTTATACTATCACGTTTAGTTGTGCACTTTTAAACATAGATTGATCCTTACTGATGTCACTATTGTAAGCTAAAATGATAGAATTGGTTAAATTTAGATGTGCTGGTTTATGTGGATGAAACAGAAGGAAAAACCATCGCAGCAAGGTCACCACAAAAAACTTTGGATCACCGAGAACTAGAAGGCGTGCAGGGAGTAAGTCAAAGTAAAATCCAGGAACTTGCCATGTTGATGCAGAAAATGTGGTCTCAGTCATCCATTGTTGGTTACATTATAAAAGGTTTTGCTTCTTCGAAAAGGTCTATTAATCAGTGTGCTCTGTCACGCATTTGCTTTAGATTTCGTCTCCTGTTGTCTTTATTTCAGCTGGCCCCTGCAGAGCATTATCTTCAAGAGAAGCTTCCGGATGAGTGGTCTGAGATCTTCGCCTACCTGCTGGAGCAGATCTGTGACCAGGCGAAATAATCCTTCGTATGCAGGCGGATTGCGATGAGCTTGCAGAATGAGCCCCATTCTCGGGTGAAATTGTTACCATCGGAATATCTTTAGTTTGGCAGGAATCAGCATTAGTCATCTTAAATTGTTGAATAAGAGTATGGAGGTAAAAAATGGTTAATGGCCATGTCTACAAGGGCTGGGGTCACCAGCAAAGTCCACGATCCGATACTATCACGATACAGAAACTATGCACTGAATGTCACCACTCATCAGAATTTAGGTAAAACCGCTGTTGAAATGAAAACATAGTAATACATAGTGACACCTTTCTCTATTGGACACGGAGCGGCAGTTAAGACTTGCATTCTGAGGGTCCAAAGTACCTATAACTGTCCAAACAAGTAAAGAGATAGTAAATGGGGGGCAAGTTTCATGTTGACATATGGGCACTCCCGCGAAGCAAAGGCCAATATTCGATTGTTTCAGCTATTGTTTTTAAGCACGCCTAAATAACAAATGTGAGAAAAAGAACGCGATCTAATAGCATTTAATTGTAATGTTCTCATTCTAATGATAAAACAAAAAGCCATAATTTACATTGAGCTGTATAAGGGTTCTCACTAATGCGACGAAGTAACACTCTAACGCATTCATTAAAAAAAAACCTAACAAAGCAGTAAATCTCACTAATGCCCTGCAAATTCTTATCTAACGCTCAGGCACTCCCACAATCACGTTTAGGGATTGAGGCCGCACTCAACTAATCAGGAACAAACTTTTTAGCGGTGCCCTGCAATTTTATCAACTGAATAGCTTAATCACTCAAGAGCTACATTATCTTTCTCAACAGGCGCAATGTAACATCATTGAATGTCTAAGGAAATAAGCCAAAAAAAAAAAAAAAAAACGTGCTTCACATGTTAAGAGAGAAAGCGCGGCAACCAACTGGTGGTAATTCATACATACACAGTCTCTCTCTCTCTCTCATAAATGAACAGTTGATGAATTACACTTTTCTGATAATAGAATATTGAAGTGGAGATTGCTAAACTCCAAGCTTTCAGAAAGCAAGAGCGTTTATCCACAGTGGAGAGAGAGCACATGCACATGGTTGCCAGGTTGACAAACAAAGAGAAGTAGCACACTTAGCAGAAATAGATCCGTATATAACAAGATATAATTCCAGTATATAGTGGGAAGCTCTGTTTTCGAAGGAGATTACACTCTCTTTCTAGCAGCAAAACCCCAGATTCCTCTGCTCCATATAAGCCTTGGTGGCAGGCCTATATCTCAATCTCTATTAAGTATTTTATTAGAACCCTCACACTTTTTTGGTAAAAGAATTGTAAAACGTTGTTCTTGTCAAATTAAGCGCGATCCAACTGCTGCAACACATGCCACATAGGCGATCCAAAGGCAACTGATATCGTACTACGTAACGAAACAAATCTCGGGACGGTACACGAAGCGTATAGAACACAGCACTAATGTTTACTACTAATGATTTAATAGATCATAATGTAGGGACAGCCTGGATGTTGTTACAATTTTTATACGTTATGTTATGATGATCATGACAGGTAGACTGCAATAATATTGCAGCAAAAAAAAAAAAGGTCGATATCAGGAACGTAAGAGTGTAATGCTTCTCTTTGGAGGAGTGTAACACCTGACATTGCTAGCATGCACAATCTTGACAAAATTCTCTTGGGGCTTTTAGATATCAATCTTGTTAGCAACTTTCACTAAAAAACAGCATACTGTTCAAATTTTTTTTTATTTTTTTGAACATGTTTTTAAGTATTTTATGCGCCAATAAAACAAGCTGGCATGTATTAGGTCAAATACAATTAAGTAACAGTAAATGTTATTATATTTATTGCAATTTAGAATAACTCTAGTATAAATTCTGAAGATATTTTAAAATATATTTAATTCTGTGATGGCAAGCTGAATTTCAGCAGTCATCCTCCATCTTCAGTGTCACTATCCTTAAGAAAGCATTCTGATATCGGTATTATGGTAAAAAATAATTTTAATATATATTGAAATTTGCACAAAAGTACTTATTCAGCACCAGAAATGGGGGATTGGTTGAGATGTTACCGATTCCATAAACTTATATTGTTGGTGATTTTGTCGTCTGCTTGTGTGATTCACAGGAAGAGACTATACATGGAGGTGTTTGAGTACACACGACCAATGATGCATCCAGAGCCGGGGAAGTTCTACCAGATCAACCCAGAAGAGTATGAGCAACCAAACCCGTGGAAAGAGAGCTTTCAGCAATTGGTATAAGAGCTGCATTTCTGTAGTCCTTTATAAGTCAGTTTATGGATAATAGTCTTCTCACATCAGAATAGAATCATAGATGATTTTTCCATAGATGATTTTTCATCTATGTGTGGCCTTTTGTTATTTGTCAGAGTAATAGTGCTGTTCACTGTTCGAAAGGTCATGAATTTTACACACATTTCCACTTCATGTTTATTTGTCCGTCTTGCTTGAATCAATCAAAAATGGTTAATACAGGTGCTAAATTGTGAGTAAGCGTTCATTAAGCCTTTGCTTTTCTTTTTCTTTTTCCACAGTATAAAGGAGCGCATGTAAAGCCTGGTTTTGCAGAACACTTTTATAGTAATCCAGCCAGATACAAAGGCAGAGAGAATATGTTGGTATGGATCTTTGGCTTCAGCAGTTTCATTTCTGTAAAGAAGAGTCAATAATTGCACTGAGGAATTTTCAGCTTCATTGTAATGGCAGTGTTTTTTTCTGGTTTGCAGTATTATGACACCATTGAGGATGCATTGGGAGGGGTGCAGGAGGCCCATTTTGATGGCCTGATATTTGTGCATTCTGGCATTTACACAGATGAATGGATCTACATTGAATCCCCCATTACAATGATTGGCGCAGGTGAACCAGATGACCCTGTTTTTGTTACCTGTGTCCTGTAAATCTTAACTTTTAACCTCACACCCTTAGATAAAAGCCATTTACACCCTTGTTTTCTTTCCTTTCAGCCTCAGGGAAGGTTGCTGACAAGGTTGTCATTGAAAACACTAGAGATTCAACATTTGTGTTTATGGAGGGATCTGAAGATGCATTTGTGGGCTACATGACCATCAGGGTGAGTCTAACCAGCTTTTTTCTTTTAGTGCATTATCTTATTAAACATGTAGAATTTGTGAATCATTGCATGATGTCTTTTAGATAATACTACTTGCTCTTTTCTAAATAATCCATGATGCTTTTTATTAGAGGTTGCAGCAAATCACATTTTTGAGTGTGTGTAATATTGCTGTTTTACCCACAGTTCAACCCCGATGATAAGTCAGCACAGCACCATAATGCTCACCACTGTTTGGAGATCACAGTTAACTGCAGCCCCAACATCGACCACTGCATTATCCGCAGTACCTGCACAGGTATTTTTCATTCTATTTAGACAGCCATCTGCTTGCCTAGCATAATGCACTACAGTTTGGGCTTGGTGTGTGTTTTTTAAATGTTTTTGGAAGATGTTTCTTATGCTCACAAATATTGCATTTTTTTTTAATCAAAAGCACAGTAAATTGAATTGTCGAGCAATTATTACTTCGGTCTTCAGTGTTACCTTGATCCTTCAGAAATCAATATGCTGATATGGTATAATCAGAAAACAGTGCTGCTTAATATTTTTTTGTGTGGACCATGATATTTTTTCCCCCCAGGATACTTTAATAAATAGAAAATTCAAAATGTATTGACATTGCATTCAGAGTATACTTAGTAGTATGTGTGGGAATTGAGCCCATGACCTTGGTGTTATTAACGCCATATTTTATTAGTAGTATACAGTAATTGTTATTGGGTGGTTTTGATATGGGTGTCTCTCTCTTATCTTTCTGTGCAGTGGGATCAGCGGTGTGTGTAAGTGGTCAGGGTGCCGGACCTACCATCAAACACTGCAACATCAGCGATTGTGAAAATGTTGGACTCTACATCACTGATCATGCACAGGTAGGAACCTTCATTGTCTATTGGCGCTTTTCCACTGCGTAGTACGACTCAGCTCGGTACGGCACGGCACAACACGGTTCGGCTCGGCACAGTTTGCGTTTCCACTGCAGTTCAGTAACGCTTTAGAGTGGACGGGATTATTCACATGTCGTTATAGTTGCGGCGCCTCTACTACCACGACTCCTAAAAAAAAATTTTTTCATTCCGCGTCGCCCCATCAAGCTTTTGCTGGATCCGCTCCTCTGCTATCAACTATAGGAACGTCTGTACTTCCTTAACAGACAACGAAACAGCCACTTTTTGTTTGTTAAAAAAGGTGCGCTCGTTCAAAAGAGTTGTGTTGAATCCTTTGCTGGCTGTGCTGATTTAAATCTAGCCGTTCTGTTGTGTTTGTGTTGCAAGTTCAGTGACGCAAGTAGTGACGATTCAGTCGCGCCAATCCGTGATCAGCAAGTTTACCCATCACGTTTTGGTAACAAGTAGGGGTTGGTGGTTGGGGTGGGAAAATAGTTTTCACCTTGGGAACCCCACCAGTTGTGGTAAAAACTAGACAAAAACGTAAGCCGGGTGGAACTAGGACCCATGAGAAACAAGCCCCCCCGAGAAATTGTGTGAACAGTACCAGAGCCGTGACCATGCAGTGAAAAGCAACCATCAATTGAAAAATGTGCATTTAAGGGACGAGTTCAAAATGGGTCAATACGTCCTTGTATTGAAATGGGAACGGTATTTACTATGTCCTCCTGTGTTTCAAAGATATTATACTGCAATGGTTTATTCTTCATAGGCACATGTTTTCCATACAAATTAGATGAGCATACGGACCCTTCGGCAAGACACACAACAGCAAAAAACCACATCAACAGACTCCTTACAAGTGATATCATATATCACTTTTTTGCATTATATTTCAGTCTCCGGAACCCACTGACTCCGTGCTTAGAAGACTATTCCATTAATCGCGGTATGGAATAGTAATGAAAATACAAGACATTTTTATGTTGTCGACATAGTTTATATTCTAAAACTACAAGTATTGTAGAAATTTATTTTTAATCACGTTAGGAACCAGAAATCTTGATGTTATTATAACTTGTTTTAATATCTGATATTTTATTACTGTCTTGTATAGGTATATTTTTTTAATATTTTTGCTCGATGAAAATAGCGTTTGATGCTGGACATTGCATTATAAATAGATATTCTACTATACTGACATGTTTTGCGTGGTACACATCATGTAAATTGAATGCATTTGGGATATCTGCTTATCTCAGTGTTACGTAGATTTTTAGTCATAATTGTAGATGTATACATTTAAGCGTACACACACCACAACACAACACCCAGCACAACACCACAAACCCATATATATAAACTAATCAGTTTTCAAGATACAAAATCTTCCTAAAATATTTATCTGTAAGCTGTTGTTTTACAGGGTATTTATGAAGATAACGAAATCTCAAACAATGCACTTGCGGGTATCTGGGTAAAAAACCATGGCAATCCTATCATCAGACGTAATCATATCCACCATGGCAGAGATGTAGGAGTGTTTACCTTTGACCATAAATGCATAATAAGTACACGCTACAATTATAGTTGCAGGTGCGAGACGTATACTTTTCGGAGCACGAGCGCGAATAGTTGATTTCTGTCTCCCTCTGCAGGGCTACTTTGAGAGCTGTAATATCCATAGGAACAGGATTGCAGGATTTGAGGTGAAAGCATACGCGAACCCAACTGTAGTACGCTGTGAGATCCACCACGGCCAAACGGGGGGCATCTACGTACATGAGAAAGGTCGAGGCCAGTTCATAGAAAACAAAATCTATGCTAATAACTTTGCTGGTGTGTGGATCACCTCGAATAGTGACCCGACTATAAGGTCAGTCTCTATTGTCCTCACTGTCTATGTAAATTAAGTTAGCAGTGTCATATTAGTATAAATCAATATTGCTATTTTTAAACTTGAAAATAATTATTCACTCTTCTGTATTTTGGATATTGATTAGCTTGTGCGCAGCTCACTAAAGACTCGGCACACTGTAAATTGATTGTTCCATCTTGTTGATTATCTATAAAATCAACCGTCTGCTCTTAATCTAGGGGAAATGCCATCTTCAATGGAAACCAAGGAGGCGTTTACATATTTGGTGATGGGAGGGGCCTCATTGAGGGAAATGATATTTATGGAAATGCCCTGGCTGGCATTCAGATCAGAACGAACAGCTGTCCTATAGTAAGGCACAACAAGATCCATGACGGGCAGCATGGAGGAATCTATGTGGTGAGCATGAACATGAACTGACTGTAATACATTACAGGCTGCTGACAGAACAAAAAAGTATGCACTGGTCATAGAGTAACTCTCCCTGTTCTGTCTGTTTCTGTTTGTAGCATGAAAAGGGCCAGGGTGTAATAGAGGAAAATGAGGTGTACAGCAACACTCTGGCCGGAGTGTGGGTGACCACAGGAAGCACACCGGTACTCAGGAGGAACAGGATACACAGCGGAAAACAGGTTTGGATCTTCAAAATTTAGTTCGATATGATCTAGCCTTCATTCTTCCCTCCTAATATTGTTATATCTCTGAAAAGGTTGGAGTGTACTTTTATGACAACGGACATGGAGTACTGGAAGATAATGATATCTACAATCACATGTACTCTGGGGTCCAGATCGGTGATGTTTGAATATGACACGTACCGTTTCCGCTGAGCACTTCTTTAGTAGACATCATATCAGCCCTGCAAGAAAAAGACATCTTATAGTCCTCATAAGATCAAGAGTTCCTTTTCAGGTTTTAAGAAGGTCCCAAAAGTAAGGGATTTTCATCTATTCACCCTGTATTACTTTGTGTTTCCAAATTCAAAATTAGATTTTATATAAAGAAATGCTCACCCGACAAATGGAAAACAATGGCTGAGTTCAATTGCATACTATACTACTGACACTTTAAATTTCTGTCACATGGTGAAGAAAATTCTAAAAGAAGACAGAAAATAAAATTCCGTTCTTGGATTTTTCAGCTCTGCCTCTCTCATCCTTTTTACTATGTGGATTTCAAAAGACACTTTATCTCTATTTCTACCATTCACTCACTATATCCAAGATAATTATCCATGGTAACATACACACTGGCTACAATTAATGGTTTTATATTTTTTTTATCATTAATTATTATTTCATGCGTTTAATCTCATGTCACAGCTGTAATAATTTCTGTCACAATGCATATCCTATTGCCTTAAAATATAGTTAGATCCCATAAATGTCCAACATAGTTTTCTCTTCTAACTGTGCTTATTTGCATCATTGGTTGCAGAAGGTGGTAACAGATGAGAAATCTAGTTATATCTTCTTCATGCATTTCAGCATTTACAGCATAAAAGACTTTGTAAATAAACTTTATTTAATAAATATGTAAAAGAACCATAGTTTTTGGAGAAGATAACTGGATGGGGCTCACTGAACAGCATTAATGAGGTCATGTGACAACTTAGCATAGTACAATTTGAAACAGTATCCAATTGCATAATGTATCAGTTCATATACTATTTAAAGTAAATATGTAGTCAGTGTACAGTATTGATTTCATTCTGAACTCCAGCCAGTGTCAGAGATTTGATTACCCGCCGCTGTAAGGGAGGCGGAAGACCAGCAAGGCAGCAACAGAAGCATTGAGGCGGAGTTGAGCAAGCGTGTCTGGGTTCATGTAGAGAGGAGCCGCATCAATCTGGTTCTGGAGCAGTGTAGAAACCAAAGCAGTGGCGGACGATGACACCGATGGCAACCATAAGGAGGAGGAGGACAGCAGAGCCGCCTGTGAACATGCCACAGTCATACATCAACAAAACCTGAGAGCTGCTTTTTAATCTTTGAGCTAACAAGCGAAACAAGTGATTTCAACTGAAATTACTGAAAGAGAAAAACTGAAATCTCAGTTAATACCAACAAACAACTTTGTTTATGTCAACTAAAGTCAAAAACATAAGAAGTAATAAATATCATAAATTGTGATAGATGGAAAAGACATCAACATACCTCAAGATTTTGGAAGACACTATCCTGTTTGTTTCCAAAGACTCCACCATACAATGTGAAGTCATCGACACTCAACTGAATGAAACACAGAGAATTCAGCCAATAAGATTAGCACTACCTCAACTAGCAATACAGATTGTTGTCTTCAATTTAGAAATGTGTATCTATTAGAGATATTGTGAAATTATAGTATCTCTATCCTCTCAATGTCTGTATCTCTGGCCTCATTTACAATAGTATAATGTATTATGGTAATGTGAGATAAACACAAAGTGGACAAGCAAACCGTATATGCTTAGAATGTTGTTTTCTTGTTTTATTTTTTTAAATTTTGTCTTTATCAACAGAGCGGCACACGAAACCTTGATGTATGTATGCAAAATCCTGTAAAGAATGTATCAACTATAATAATATAATTAATATAAATATATATATATATATATTATATATATATACATATATATCTATACCTATAGTTATCAATACTGTGGGAAATGACAAAACAGTAAGTGCAGCAAAAGCAGTATAGCTGTAAACGCGGTTATAGTTCCTAATGGCACACCTAAAGCAAACAATATAAAATCTGTTGTTAGATAGTGCATACTTTATCCTGCAGGAAGAGCAGCAGATTATGCGGTGCAGTGCTCAGCGCTGTGTTCAGGTGTGACTCCAGCTCCTCCACAGACACAGTGTGACCCGCTGATGGAGCATTCACAGGAGACAAGGCAAACCTACACACAACACATTAGAAGAGCACATGGCTAGAAAAACACATACGTGACCCTGGTCCACAAAACCAGTCAGAATGGTCAATTTTATTAAATTAAATTAGCTCTCCATTGATGTATAGTTTGTTAAGATATGACAATATTTGGAAGATATATAACTATTTGAAAATCTGGAATCCGAGGAAGCAAAAAAATCTAAATATTGAAAAAAAAAAATCGCCTTTAAAGTTGCCCAAATGAAGTCCTTAGCAATGCATATATTACTAATCAAAAATTAAGTTTTGATATATTTACGGTAGGAAATTTACTAAATGTATTAATGGAACATGATCTCTACTTAATATCCTAATGATTTTTGGAAAAATCAATAATTTTGACCCATACAATGTATTGTTGGTTCTGCTAAAATATCCACCCCCCTTCCCGTGCTACTTATGACTGTTTTGTGCTCCAGGGTCACATATCACGATCATAATGACAAAACTACACAATGAGCATCAGCAGGAGTGTAACTTTGACAAACACAAAAACCGGATTGACGCAGATTCGAGTAAACTGTCTAAACATCCACGACGGCCAAAATGTTTACTAGCTTTAAGACTTTAAGCCATCACCGCTCAACACTGCTATCTGGAGTCTAATGTAAGCACATTGAAGCTCGTAGATGCGTATATTGTTCGATTACTAAACGTGTGCGGTTTATCAGAGAATGTAACTGTTTAAAGCTCATATTGAAGCGTTTACACGGGTTTTCAGGACTGGACAGCGACCGTGTCATCCAGCTAGCAAACCGCTAAAGCTAGTCTCCCGAACTACACTCATATACTGTCGGTCTTTACCCGTCGCTCGCCCAGGCGACCAGGCAAGTCCCTTGCTCGTCGCTTTTCGCTGCTGCGATCACACACAGAAGAAAAAGCGCAATCATCCCGGTGTTACCGGAGACCGTCCTCACAGCAGCCATCTTCCGCGCAGATGAGGCGTGACGTCATAACCGGCCGTCTTCCGCGGGGTCGATCAATGACGTGTAGAGGGTATAAATGCAGCAGGTTACAAACGCTGCCAAATTACACTGTAATTTCAGTTTAAATATACCTTAACTTTTTATAAATGTTGTTCACACTTTGGATTCTAATTGTACCAAGTTTTTGAGAAATGTTCTCATTAGCCTACTAGCAAAAATGTTGTTATTGTAATGTTGCTAAGGCAAAATGGTTAGCACTTTACCCAAACATTACTTTTTTTTTAAGGAATAGACTGTGCCAAATACATTTTTGTTTAATAATAAAGTTAAAGGAATGCATTTTAAAGTCAATTTAACCATGTTTCTCCACTCTGCTCTTTCTGCCAAGAGGAAGGAGAATCTATTTCACATTTACTCTATTTCTGTTATTATTCTAAACAATTCTGGCTTCAAATATCAGCTTCCCTACTTCTTGTGTTCCAGCAGCTCTGTAGTAGCCTATTTCCATCAATAAGGTTATTTTCCATTCTGATATTTATGATCATAAGGAGTTAGATGATGTCTTAAACTTCATATGTAGGATGGGTAAATACCATATCCACAAAGCTAGATACCTCCAATTTAAACCCAGCTGCAAAATATTGACTTCTGATCTACATTTATTATTGTCATCACTTTTAAAATCTCCTCCAATAAAAAGCTCTGAAGACATCTCGTATTATAGAATGGTAAAGTAGTAAATTGTGTCATTTTTCTCTCTTCTGTATTCCCCCATATGTTCTGTTCTTTGGTCTATATTATTTGTATCTTTTGTACTGAATTATACATCTGAAATAAAAAAAATAAAGAAAAGAAAATGATGAATAAAGCTGTTCTGTACTGTTTGTTGTGCTTTCGTTCTATAATGTATTTATCGATAGGTTCACAGAGGGAACAAAATACACCCACTCACACACATCTAAATATATATATATATTCCCTAAACAGCTTAAAACTGATTTTCTTTTCTTTCAGCAATCACATTCTGTAACTGCTTACTATGTGAAATTCTAAAGGTCACGGTGGAAAAATAAACGGTGTAGGCTACTCATCATAGCTCTGACAGGTTTGTAGCTGCGTTCACCACTTTTCTTTTTTATTTAGTCTGTCCTAAAGCTTTGGCAAGATATTTCAGGTTCTATTACGGCTAACATTGTATATTATAATATATTTTATTGTATAGTGTGCATTGTGGAAGAAGGATGTATGCCAAGCCTTTTAGATTGATCAGTTTTATCTAATAAATCTGATTCTGTTGCTTGCTAAATTCCACAATCACAAATCCAAATATTCAAATCTTAGACTTCTTTTTTTGTTTTAATGAAAGAACTTGAGTAATACTTTATATTTAAAATAAGCTTTCACCCCCGGCTCTTAATGCATGGCTTTTCCAGAGCATCGGTGAGCGTTTGAACCTTCTGTAATAGTTGCATGAGTCCCTCAGTTGTCCTCAGTGTGAAAAGATGTATCTCAAAATCATACAGTCATTGATGGAAAGGGTTCAAATACACAAGAATGCTGGAAAACTAAAGGATTTGTGGGACCTGAAGGATTTTTCTGAAGAACAGCGACCAGTTTAACGGTTCAGAACAAACAAGGGACTCATGAAAAACTATCACTAAACAAAAAAACACAGCTGTGGATCATTCAGCTAACAACACAGTATTAAGAATCAAACTTTTGAATTTTTATAAATTCAACTATTATTTTCTCTTGTGGACTAACATCTTTATGATCTTATTGAGGTCAGTACTAAATAAACAATAACATACATTTTGTATGATCCCTCTTATTTTGTAAAATAATTACATTTGCAGATTCTGCAAGGTGTATGTACGCTTTTGACTTCAACTGTGATTGGAAGATTAACATTTTTATCAGATTCAAACAACTGTTTGTTGTCATGTTTTCTGTTTGTGCCTTATAGGTCACACAAGAGAGAGATCTTTCATTTAAATCTTTAATATGTCGACTCAGATTTTCATCACTTTTCATCGTTTAAAATGTAGAAGTTTTTGTATGAAAATGCCTTCTAATGGATAATATCAATTTTGTTAATAAAAGTTAGTTTAACAGTTTAGCAAAACTTTAAGGATTTTTATTTTGAACAACAGATCAAATGTTTATCTACCTCTAAAATGTATTTCATAAACATGTTCTACGATCTTTCCATCATGTTTATGATTTTGTTTAGAGATCATAGTACATCAGATATTAAAGTATTCTGTCTGTTTCATCAGTTGACATGGCAAACGGGAATAATTATATTCCGCAATAGGCACAAATGCCTATTCTGAAATAATTCTGTATTTACAGTATTTCTGTATTAATTATTCTGTATTTACAGTATATTTACAGTCAAATACTGTATCAAATATAAAAAATCTAACAGCTAGTATCTTCCATTTAAAATGTCTCAATCTGTAATTAAAAAAATTACTAAATGCTTCAGCAGTCCCACTTTAAATCAAGAATTTGACTTCTTGTCACGATAATCACTGATCCAGCTATGACCAAATCGCATCTACAAATCTAAGATGTGAGGAAACCCATACAAAGAACAAAAAAAAAAAAAAAAAAGAGTGAAGCGCTGAACATGCTATGATGTAAAAGAGTTACTTCATCATTCTAAATGCTGCTATTTTTGATGGGTGAAGTATTCTGTACAATTAAAATTAAAATAAAATGACTAAGAATGCAACATATCGTGCTTCACAGTCTACAAGGCATTTCCAGTCACTGATTTGCACACAACATGTCTCCTGAAGTCACATATTGAAGTAGCTGTAGAGACATATCCCAACAAACTAAAAGCTGTAATTAAAGAGACAAAAAAAAAAAAACAAGGGGGTGATCCTTTTTCGAACTTTGTGATTCTGATTTTTTTTCCTGACTTGTTGGTTTTATATCTTTCACTTGGACGTTATAAGTTGCACTGAATAACAAAACTGTTACTTACACTCTAAACACTCTAATAACTTTGCACATCTAGACTTTGCAATATTTGCCCACTTTTCTTTGCAGAATTGCTCAAGTTCAGTTAAATTTCATGGTTACCATTTGTGGACTGCAGTCTTAAAATCATTCCACAAATTTTCAATGTGATTTCAGTCCTCCAACCACTGTGTGATCAGTTTTGCTGTGTGATTTGGGTCGTTGTCATATTGGAAGGTAAACCTTCTTCCAGTTGACAACTTTCTGGCAGAGGGCAGCAGGTTTTCCTCAAGAATTTGACAGTATTTTTCCTCATCCATTGTTCTTCTATCATGACAAGTGCTCTAGTCCCTGCTGCAGAGAAATCATAGCAGAAAATTACCACCTCAGCTGACCTGTACTTAACTGTGAAAGTTTTCACAGATCAGAATAGTGATGTTAGTGACTCAGGGAAGGATCAGCTGACCCAAACGGAAATGTGAAAGTTTTCACAGATCAGAATAGTGATGTTACTGACTCAGGGAAGGGTCAGCTGACCCGTAGTGAACTGTGAAAGTTTTCACAGATCAGAATAGTGATGTTAGTGACTCAGGGAAGGGTCAGCTGACCCAAACGGAACTGTGAAAGTTTTCACAGATCAGAATAGTGATATTAGTGACCCAGGGAAGGTTCAGCTGACCCGTAGTGAACTGTGAAAACTTTCACAGATCAGAACAGTGATGTTAGTGACCCAGGGAAGGGTCAGCTGACCCGTAGTGAACTGTGAAAGTTTTCACAAATCAGAATAGTGATGTTAGTGACCCAGGGAAGGGTCAGCTGACCTGTAGTGAACAGTGAAAGTTTTCACAATTCAGAATATTGATGTTACTGACACAGGGAAGGGTCAGCTGACCCGTAGTTAACTGTGAAAGTTTTCACAGATCAGAATAGTGACGTTAGTGACTCGGGGAAGGGTCAGCTGACCCATAGTGAACTGTGAAAGTTTTCACAAATCAGAATAGTGATGTTACTGACTCAGGGAAGGGTCAGCTGACTCGTAGTGAACTGTGAAAGTTTTCACAAATCAGAATAGTGATGTTAGTGACTCAGGGAAGGGTCAGCTGACCCGTAGTGAACTGTGAAAGTTTTCACAGATCAGAATAGTGATGTTAATGACTCAGGGAAGGGTCAGCTGACCCGTAGTGAACTGTGAAAGTTTTCACAGATCAGAATAGTGATGTTACTGACTCAGGGAAGGGTCAGCTGACCCAAACTGAACTGTGAAAGTTTTCACAGATCAGAATAGTGATGTAAATGGCTCAGGGATGAGTCAGCTGACCCGTAGTGAACTGTGAAAACTTTCACAGATCAGAACAGTGATGTTAGTGACCCAGGGAAGGGTCAGCTGACACGTAGTGAACTGTGAAAGTTTTCACAAATCAGAATGGTAATGTTAGTGACCCAGGGAAGGTTCAGCTGACCCGTAGTGAACTGTGAATGTTTTCACAAATCAGAATAGTGATGTTGGTGACCCAGGGAAGGGTCAGCTGACCCTTAGTGAACTGTGAAAGTTTTCACAGATCAGAATGGTGATGTTACTGACCCAGGTAAGGGTCAGCTGACCCGTAGTGAACTGTGAAAGTTTTCACAGATCAGAATAGTGATGTGCATGACCCAGGGAAGGGTCAGCTGACCCGTAGTGAAATGTGAACATTTTCACAAATCAGAATAGTGATGTTAGTGACCCAGGGAAGGGTCAGCTGACCCGTAGTGAACTGTGAAAGTTTTCCCAGATCAGAATAGTGATGTTAGTGACTCAGGGAAGGGTCAGCTGACCCGTAGTGAACTGTGAAAGTTTTCACTGATCAGAATGGTGATGTTAGTGACCCAGGGAAGGTTCAGCTGACCCGTAGTGAACTGTGAAAGTTTTCACAGATCAGAATAGTGATGTTAGTGACCCAGGGAAGGGTCAGCTGACCCAAACTGAACTGTGAAAGTTTTCACAGATCAGAATAGTGATGTTCATGACTCAGGGAAGGGTCAGCTGACCCGTAGTGAACTGTGAAAGTTTTCACAGATCAGAATAGTGATGTTAGTGACCCAGGGAAGGGTCAGCTGACACAACCTGAACTGAGAAAGTTTTCACAAATCAGAATAGTGATGTTAGCGACTCAGGGAAGAGTCAGCTGACCCAAACTGCACTGTGAACGTTTTCACAAATCAAAATAGTGATGTAAATTAATTAGGGAAGGGTTAACTGACCAACACTGCACTGTGAAACTTTTGCAAATCAGAATATTGAAGCCAATTACTCAAGGAAAGGTACAACAACCAAAACTTTATTGTCAAACAAAGTGTACAATTGTATATGCTCATTTACCAAATGAATTGGAAACCGTTATTCACAGAAACAGCACCATATGACATTATTATAGGCTACAAAAAACGGGGGGCAGAGCAGAGATAAACACTGCCACACAATAAAATGCGATTGTGAAAGTTTTCACAAATCGAGCTCGACCTAAAACAACGTTTTTGTATTCCAGCAGTCTGCGTGTTTATTGGTAATAGACGTTAAACATGAAGAACGCCTTTCTTTCACATTCCTTACTAGCGGACTTACCAAGGGGTTTACAAACAAGAGCTTTGCTGTGAAAAAATTCACAGATCAAGCTGGTGAATATGACACCGGTTTCATTCCTCTAAGTGTCCAATTTTGGGAGCTATAGGGATTAAAAAATTAGAGTCGATACGCAAAAAAAAACAGATTCGGCCCGAAGGACAGCGGCACCGGAATTCACAAAATTCATTGGGGGGGGGGAGAAAAATGATTATTTTTTTTTTTTTTTTTGCTTTTTTTATTTTTTTTTTTTTTTGTTTTTTTTTTTTTTTTTTTTGTTTTTTTGGCGTAGTATTTGCATGTCTATGACAGCGCGCTGCGTATTTATAGCCAAACGAAATCTGAATATCAAACCGCAAACTATCTGCGTTACAGATCGCCGCTCCAGTGTATTTCATCGTCAAAAACACAGTCATTACTGACTTTATTATATATTTACACCACAAATATACCACAGGTTTGAAAATCTTGATTGATTGAATAAATAAATTAATGAGTTACTTTATGAGTGAAACAAATAAATTATTGTGTACTCACAGTATTTACGCCTGTTCCGAGACTTTTTGTCCTTCTGCGGCTTCTGTAGTGAAGGCAACTGTACCCCGAGCAGTACAGAGCTAGCAGTCTGTTGTTGTTAGCCTTTTAGCCAAACAACTTGAGGTGCTCTTCAGAAATCGCGTCGAAGGAAATGGCTACCTCTTTCGTGGTATAGTATGTTTTTGGTACATACGGAAGTATTTGCATAATAATGTTTGGAACAACACCGGCCAGTACAGGATCTATCACTGTAGATTTTTTGTCATTAAGAAAACTTAACTGTTTAAATCTGCGTACTAACTGGACGCGAAATTCAGTGCGAGGTTAAATAGGAAATACAGCGAATGTTGTTGTGTTATACTAATTTTGATGTTTGTGGCAAGAGATTGTACTAGCCTATTTTGTGCTCAAGCATAAAGTTTGCTAATGTGCAAAAAAAAGAGGCAGATTATGAAGACATACACAGATGACAAATGACACTACTTAAGAACAATCAACTATTTATGCATGCATTATATCGTTTGTGGTACTAATCTACCTAAGAATAAAATATGGTTTTCTAATGCACATTTCAAACAGACTGAAGAAGAAGCTCAATCAGGGACTCTAGAAGTTTCAATAAACCTTCGCTGCAGAAAGTGCCGTAGATGTCTAAGAGACTCAAGAAGCTTCCTTAAGGTGGGTCAATTATGATCCAAAACTAATAATCTATGTCTTTAAAAGGTAAATGCAGTATATTACAAACTAGGAATGGTTAAATATCTTAATTTATGTAAAAGGAATGATAATCATCAGTAACATATTCTTACGTGACAATGCTTTATATTAATACAGGTAGTAACATCAAGGGAGGCTGCAGCCACATGCAGTGTTTGGCATTTGAATGTTGAATCTTTGCCAGATTGGATTTTTGCAAGTGTTGATCAGGTACAGAGTTTTCATTTCTTAATTTTTTTAATTCATGCAATTTGGGCTGGTGACATCTGGAAGTGATCTATTCTGATAAAACGTGCATTTCTTGCAGGCCAATTGGACAGTGGGGAAATTAAACTGTCAGTACTGTGGAGCTCGCTTAGGAGGCTTTAATTTTGTAAATTGCTTCAAATGCTCCTGTGGACATGATACGGCTGTGCATCTCAGTAAGAGTCGTGTTGATCAGGATTTAAAACCTCCAGTTCTTTTGACAAGACTAGGAAGGACTAGAGAACATCCTGTGAGGAGGAAGAATGAGGTGGAGTCTCTCCCTCAGACAATAAGCTCATCCTCATCTCCTTCCTCAGCCCTCAACTTCTCCTGTACTGTGGCCCATGTAGCCTCTCCTGAAACTGAACTTGAGGTTGAGTCAAATGAAGAACCACAGATTCTTGAGATTGTTGAGAGAGGCACAGATGTTTCTTTACCTTATGAATTGCCACCACAGCTGTCTGATTATCTGGAGAGCTTAGAGGAATGGCAAGTGCATTCTGCTTCCCAGAGCAGAACCTCTCTGGACAGAGCTGTGAATCCAGAGGAGGTCAGACTCAGAGGGATGGAAGAGCCATCAAGAAACATCTCACCCGACCTAGAACCAAAGCTTTCCAAGAGAGAGAAAAACCGCCTGAAAAACCTAAGAAGGAAGCAGAGGAAGAAGGAACGTTGGATTCAGAGACAGCAGGAGGCAAAAGATCTGGTGAGATGTTTTAAAGGGATAGTTCACATAAAAAAAAAAAAATTCTTTCATCATTTACTCACCATCATGTTGTTCCAAACCCATAAGACTTTAGTTCATCTTCGGACACAAATTAGCTATTTTTGAGAAATGTGAGAGCCTCAGGACCTGCATAGACAGCAAAGCAATCCATGTTGCGGAAGGAGCTGAAGAGGTTGACTGTGGCATAATAAAAGCTTTGCTGCTTTCGATC
Source organism: Sinocyclocheilus anophthalmus (assembly GCA_018155175.1). NCBI lineage: Eukaryota > Metazoa > Chordata > Actinopteri > Cypriniformes > Cyprinidae > Sinocyclocheilus > Sinocyclocheilus anophthalmus. The sequence continues at coordinate 30,009 of JADLZN010003413.1, forward strand.
ATGTGTCGCGCTCGTTCAGCGGCCTCATTCCGCTTCGACGGCTTTCAGCCTCACCCAGCTTCATTCTACTACGTTAATAAATCAATAGCTCATCCATGAACATGATTTCTGAGTCCCATCAACTACCATGATTCACACACTCAATCACGGCTCATCTAACTACGCCTTTGTTTCTTTTGAATACGCGCCCTCTAGCTGTGAAAATTACATATTGTGCCTTTAATAGTCCAAAATTAGTTTTCTGACAAAACAAAAATTATTTAGAATAATTATGGATATTTATTCCCTGATATGGATGTTTTTCTGAGATTATTAGACATTTTAACACAAACTTTAGAAATTTAAAAACGGTATTATTTTCCATTGTTTTAACCAGGGCTGTCCAAACTCGGTCCTGAGGGGCCGGTGTCCTGGAGAGTTTAGCTCCAGCTTGCCTCAACACACCTGCATAGAAGTTTCTAGTATGCCTAATAAGACCTTGATTAGCTTGTTCAGGTGAGTTTGATTAGGGTTGGAGCTAAACTCTGAAGGACACTGGCCCTCCAGGACCGAGTATGGGCACCCCTGTTTTAAACAGTGTCCAACAGTATTCTGTTTTTGGATAACTTTATAAAAGTAATGATCAACATTAAAGTTGTGAGATTGCAATCTAAAAATAATGTCCAAATAAAATTTTTGCAACCTTCTAATATGACAAAAATGAATATATAAAATATATAACACATGGTTATGGGTAATATATAAAAATATATTATTAAAAATTACACTGACAGATGTTATATGAGTTTCATTTCAAGGGTCCATTCACATCAAGAAGGGTAAATAAATATAACAATAACTACTTTAGCATCCATACCAATGCATTATAACATTGTTTATTATAAGAATAACATTCTGTATATTATAAATGCTGCAGTTATATCCACATTTTTATCATTGATCAGTTCATCAGGGAAAATAAATGTTCTGAAAGTGATTCCAATCACATCATTCCTCTGTAACATCAATATAGCTGTGGTGTGAACTTCCCTATTCTTGTAGAATTAGAATTGTTATTAAAAAATTTTAAATATTGTTACATTTAAGAATTTGGCAGATGATTTTATACAAAGTGACTTACATTGCATTCAAGGTACACATTTTATCAGTTCATGCGTTCCCTGGAAATTGAACCCATGACTTTGACATTGCTAGCTCCTCTACTGTTTGAGCTACAGAAAAATTATAGTTGTGGCATTGGGGTGAATGGGCCTTGTAAGCCCCCCCCCCCCACCCCCCCCCTACCCCCACCCATTGAAGTCACTTCTGCATCTTGTTTGCTTCCTCAGTTCTGAATGCTACACAGCTCTAGTTTGTTTAATGTGTGAGGTGTTAGATAAGCAAGAAATCAATGTGGGCTATTAAGTGAGGAGCTGTATTGTACTGAAAAGAGTTCTGGCAAAGTACCAATAATAGATACGTGGATCAGAACAGGCATAAATGAGGATCTTAATAAGCCATTCACAGCTGCATGTGGCTCTTGCTGCAGGTGTCATTTTATTGTAGAATTTCATTCTTGTTTTGACAACCACTAGGCCACAGCTTTTATATGAAGAATGATCTGAATGTCTTGTCTTTTTTATTTTAAACATAATGTATCAGTTCTTCATTGATGTTTTATGCGTTGCTTCTATCTGTCAGGCTATGAAATGGGACCTAACGGGCAGCGATGATGAAGAGAGGGAGGGATACACATGTGCCGTGTGTTTAGACGTATATTACAGCCCTTACAAGTGCCATCCTTGCAGTCATGTGTTCTGTGAGCCCTGTTTGAGAACTCTGGCTAAGAACAGGCCAAGCAATACCCTGTGTCCCCTCTGTAGGACCCTCATATCCCATGTGCTCTTTCAGGAAGGTGAGTCAAACAGATAAACTCCATTTTTTTTCATATCATATTATTTGGAAGAACTTTGTTACCACCTGATGAACTGCTTGTTTCAGAGCTCAATCAAACTACAAAGACATGCTTCCCAAAAGGGTATCGGTCAAGACATGAAACCTTTCAGAAGACCAACTATTCCAAATGGCCCCTGCCCAACTGTCCAAAGCGTTTCCGCATCTTTTGGGGTTTGTCATATGTCATTTGACACTAGGTGTTACAAAGTTTTAATTACAAGTTGCACATTTATTTTATTGTTCTTTGCCATTTCAGGATTTCAGAGACACGGAGGACCTGCCAGTCGCTGGCAATTTCCCCACAGAGCATTTGGCCTGGATGCGTTGGATCTGGGGGACATGTGGGGCTGGCCATTTGACATTGACTTTGTAATCATCTCTATCTACTCTCTGCACTGGGTGATGGCGTTCATCATCTTTTGTGGCCTCTGCTACTTTCTCCTCCTCTGATGTATGGAGGATTAAATCTCACTTTGCTGTTGCTGGACAAAATGTTGTTGACAGTGGACATCTCATCAAGTGCCTCATACTTTTATTTCAATGTAGCTTCAAATATGATGAAATATTAAGGTGTTTTTCTTCCTGTGGGAATCATTTTTGTGTTTGTTTGTGGTTTAGGTCTTACAGGGTTTGTGCAATCCATAGATATCACGTTAAGCAATTACCTAAATATCATCTGCCTATTTGACCTGTAAACAGTATTATAATGCAGTAGAAAAGAGAAAAAGCAATAATTCAAGGTATAATGCTTAGTTCGTCTGTACACTTTAATAAGCTGCCTCTTTTTCAATTGCTATTACATGGAGCGTTTAGATGCTTGTCTGATGCTAGAACCCAGGTTTCTTCCACTAAAAACAATCTGTTGTACAGTGGATTTAATGGCTTCTTTTACACAGTAAAATGTTTGAGAAAAATTTGTTGTGTCAATTCATTCTCCTGGAATGAGATTTAATTAGTTGGCTTTGGCAATAGCCTAGAATGCCAAATACAGTTTGGGTAAGTATTTTTGTTCAAATTAATCCTAAGGGAGAACACCCAGCAAACAGTTCTAGAATGTTTTGAAACCAACTCCAAGCGTTTTAGAAACATTCTTTTGGGGGGTTTTAACCAATAACTAACGTTCCCAGTAAGTAAGTTTCTGTGTGACAATCTGACGACATAATGTTTTCTAATGACTGTCTTTAAAGGTTTTTTAACCGTTTCAAAAAGATATTTGATTTACAGCATTTGTTTGACTAACAATACATATATTAAGCAGAGATACAGTGTGTTTAAGACGGCGCTTACAAATAAAATCGTGAATATTTATTTTTCCTCGCACTAAGCAATTGTGTTTCTTCGACGAACCCGTCTTTTCAGGGATCGTGAAGCCCGCAGCTGTGGCGTTCCAGCGGCGCTCGGCCCTCGACAGGGTGAAGGTGACTCGCCTGTTGGTGCGGGAGATGCAGAGGAAGCGTCGCGGACACTCGCTCGGCTCCGTCACATCACTCTAATCATCGAAACACTCCGCATCCAAGGCTCGACCTCACCCCTCTCATCGAGGACAGACGGATTAAAGACATTTTCTCAGTGAGGTGGTTTTATTCGTGGATGCGTATGCATGTGTTCTGCACCGAACGGGCGAAAGAACCGCCCCAGATCCGCAGCCAACATTTTTCAAATCGGCAAGACTTCGGTGAGGGATCCGGAACGCCGGGAGAGCACCGAGAGCACGCGGAGAGCTCAGCGGGCGATGGATGACTGTAGAACGGTGAGAGTGCTTTAGGACAACCGCCGTCACTCTAATGCGGATGCTATTTTTGGATAGTATTTTTTTATTTTTTTTTTTGGTGTCTAAACTTTAAAATCATTGTCAATTATATGCAAATTAACAGGTTTAGCTTTAACGGTATTTGCGAATATTTCAGTAAATCTGTATAGCCCATCAATATTGATACTAACACATACTAAATGCCAGCGTACGGGGATGTGGTGTATTGAAATGATTAATTATTGGATCTCTGTTTGTGAATTGCTTATAAGATAAACAGTTGCTGTCATTATGTTTATCATTTGCTATTTGTGTTTTCATATTGCACCATTGTTTAGAAATTACATTCCTCCCCACAATCCCATGTGTTGCTATGTGGCATCTAGATGATGGCAGCTAAACTCGTGTTTACCCTGCTGGAAAATCCAGTTTAAGCTGCTAGCTGTGTTTTGGAACACTGGTTTCTAGTTAGTCCGAAAATAAGAACTGCTATCATGTTCCAAATGACAGCTTGACCAGGGTTGTGGCTAGAAGGGATACAGCTACAGCCAGAAAATAATAATAACTTAAACTTGCTGAGTTACCTATTAGATTGTGTTTTATTAAAATCTACAACCCCAACCTTAAACCTAACCTTACAATAATGTAAATACTGTAACTAATTGTTGTTCAGCGTGACAATAATGACGCAATATTGATGTGCGCATGCCCAGTAGGACAATAGCTGTATCCTTTCTAGCCCTAACCCTTGACTAGCTGGTAACTGGTTTGGTGCTGGTCCAAGATGGTCTACCAACCAAACCAGCAACCATTCTCCAAAACATGGCTGGTAGCTTAATCTACACACATTGACTTTCTAAAAATAGACTGAGCAAGATTTGTCTCAATTTTTAGACCGTTCAGGAGTTCAACACTCTTGTGGCTCTCCATCGTGAGCAGGTCATCTCCATAGGCGAGAATACAATCGACTGTCCTTTTTTAAGGGCACAGATGCACAAGACTCGCATCAAAGGATGCGCCGTAGCCCAGGCTGCCTATCAAAACCTCATCGCAATCTCTGGGTAAGCATGTATGTTAGAAAAGCCATGTAGTTTTGACAACATGGCTGTAAGATGAAATTTAATGTGGTTTTCTCTTTATGCTTGTCTTAGGCCAGAGGATGGTGAAATCCACCCAGAAATATGCAGATTGTTCATCCAGCTTCAGTGCTGCATGGAGATGTACATTACAGAGATGCTCAAGTCTATGTATCTGTTGGGTGTTCTGCAGCTCCATAGGAAAGGTGTTGTGTCAATGACAGCCAGCAGAGGACAGCAGATTCTTTACATAAGCAGACATGAGTGCATACAGCTATGGTGAAATAATACTGTCAGTCAGAAGGTGGCGGGAATGGCACAATAAATGCATAAAACAGCTCCTTTGAGTATTCATTAGTTTTTTCTTGTAAGCAAAACAAAGCATAACTTTATAAAAGCATCTTGCAATGTTTTGTTTCACTCGCTTCAGGAAACGATGCGTGTCCTGAGCCAAACATGGACTGCAAGGTTGACGAGAGCTCTGATGTGCCGATGCTGGAAGATCGATCATCGTCACCTGTGGATTTTCTGCAGGATTCCTGGGTCGTGTGCACAGACATTGAGAATATAGAGAGGTACAACAAACAGGATGAATAGATTAGGAAAGACAGCTTCCAATTTTTCAGCAGCATTGGTTCTGGAAGTACTTTTCAAATTAATTTACTCCATAGGGATATGAACCAACCAAAGTCCCTTAAAGTCAAGTCATTTCACTCATCGGCCATCTTTGAAATGCCTGTTGGGCATGCAAGTACAGCTCCTATCTCTTTGAATGGGGAAACATCAAATTCTCCAAAACTGTTCACCAAGCTTAAGATTAAATTTCATATTTGAAATCACCAATGATATCTGACAAGAACTGCCTCAAAAATGTTGTTTCTTATGCTCCAATAGCGTTAAAAAAGCTTATTTTTCAGGCAAGACCAGCCAAAGCGCATGCACAGTCTTAGCGTGTGTCTCAGAACACTATGACTTTACAGATTAGCCATTGGCTCTTTTACTCAGAAGGCGGTGCTTCCTTCGATACAGTGGCCAGATTAAGCATTGCATTTTCCCCCATTTTCTATACAAACTACTATTAAAATGTTTGGGGTCAGTATTTATTTTTTTTTTTGGAAAAAAATTTACACTTTTACTCATCAAGGATGAATTAAATTGATCAAAAGTGACTGTAAATGCATTTATAATGTTACAGATTTTTATTTCAAACAAATTTATCAAAAAATCGTGAAAAAAAAATATCCCATGGTTTCCACCATATATTAAAGGGGTCATATGACGTTGCTAAAAAGAACATTATTTTGTGTATGTGGTGTAATGCAATGTGTTTATGCGGTTTAAGGTATAAAAAAACACATTATTTTCCATATAATGTACGTTATTGTTTCTCCTCTATGCCCCGCCTTTCTGAAACGCATCGATTTTACAAAGCTCATCGTTCTAAAAAAGCGAGGTGTGCTCTAATTGGCCAGCTATCCAATGCGTTGTGATTGGCTGAATGCCTCAAGCGTGTA
>JADLZN010003413.1:36400-86935 GCA_018155175.1 Sinocyclocheilus anophthalmus
TGCTCCTGCACATCCCATCATGGTTCTCTTTTAGCAGTTCAGTCAATTTACTGTTAGGAGTAACTGAATAACTCGGGATATTGGTTTATTTCGCATCAGAGGGAGTGTCAGGCACGTTTATAAACCGAATAACTTAAGTAATTTGTGAATTAGTGCGTACTGGAGACGCGTACCGTTTCAAACGTTTCAGTTCAATTTGGTGAACTGGTTCGACCGGTTCACCAAGAAGAACCGGTTAAATCGAACGATTCGTTCGCGATCCGGACATCACTAGACCAGACAAAACCAATAAAACCCATTACAAACGAGGGCAGCGTACTTAAGCGTACACATCTCTTCACATCAGAAAATCAAACTAACACCTACACTCTTAAAAATAAAGGTGCTTCACGATGCCATAGAAGAACCTTTTTGTCTAAATTGTTCCATAAAGAACCTTTAACATCTGAAGAACCTTTCTGTTTCACAAAAGGTTCTTTGTGGCAAAAGAAGTTTCTTCAGATTGTAAAAAGGTATGAAAGAGATGGTTCTTTAAAGAACCGTTGACTGAATGGTTCTTTGTGGAACCAAAAATGGTTCTTCTATGTCATCGCTTGAAGGACCTTTTGAAGCACCTTTATTTTTAAGAGTGTAGTCACAACAATGTTCCTTCTGATTTTGTTTTATTTGCTTATGCATTTAGAATAGCATCTCTTTTAATAGGATAACCTTATTTTTGTTGCTTTTTTTGTTTTTGTTTTCCCTCACAGAATAACAACTGACTTGAATTTGGCACCCCGTAATTCACAATATTGGGCTAATTTTTCCATTTTATCATTTATTTATCATTTTTGCTACAAGTACCACCTAGAGGAAATCCAGTGGTACACGTTGTGTAGTGACCACTACCACTGTTTCATTTGTTGTGTGTGTGTGTGTTTATACTTGCGTTCCAAAGGGACAAAGCCTTAGGCAAAGCCTAAAACTGCCATATAGCCCCGAAAAATCATACACATTGCAATATTTGGGTTAAGCTCCCTCAACTGCTCTTGCTAGTTTTGCTACAGCAAGCGAAAATCTCCTTGAAAAAACACGCAAAGCTGCCTGATGACAGAAGGTTGCTGATGGGCAAATCAACAGCCCTGAGCACCCATTGCTAATCACACTATTAATCACGTGTGTTTTTCCCTCTCTGTGTCGTTCCTGAGTGACTGTTATCCGTTAGGAGTCCCAGGACATGCCAGGAAATGCCATGCCGATTAAAGTACTCATCTAGTCAGCTCCTCGTACGTACCTCGCTCTCCTGATTTCCTTCCTTTCCTCTGCGAGCCACTCATGCGTTGGTCCACATCTCATTTGGGAGATGTGCTGTTTTAGCAAGTGGCTCAGCAAGGGAGAGAATAAAATATGAGTTCTCATCTTAGCATTAGCCTTTGCGTGCTCTCTGGGAATGGTGTAACCGCCGCTATTTGCAGTGGTTCAGGGTAATGAGCCTGCTACACCCACACACACACACACACACCCCAGCCCATTGCTATGATTCATAATGTGCCATGATAAACACACGCTGGGATGACATAGCAGGTATGCGCTGTGAAAGTCAATAAGCCCTGATACTCTGAGGCATAAGTTTGCCTTTTAAAAAGATTGCTCTAAAAAAATTTACAAAAATGGTCTGTTTCTAAATGCGGTGAGTTATAGATCCAATTGGCCTGCCAAGTTTTTAATGAGCTATTGACACCGGTGATCTCAAACATCTGTTGGGCATTCACAGTTCAAAACAGAGTGGCGCCAGTAAAGTTGCCCCTCCACCGAGTCGGCCGAGTTTAACCGAACATTCGTTTAGTGGCGTTTCAGTTTCTCTGTCTTTCTTTATTAAAACATTTAGCTTTTCAGGCTCAGCATACATTATTTAATGCAAGTGTATTCTGTAGTGACTATTGATCAAATGTGCTGCTGCTTGTAAAGTTAGCTCTATAGCTCTTCGTTAGCCTGTATTTGCCATGCTTGACTGCTTTCTGAGATTCCTTGGTCAGCTGTTTCCTTTTCCCTTTTTGTCATAGGATATTAAGGATGCCCAAGCGTGTCAAAATATTAAACATTTTAGCCCCTGTACTTTCAGAGAGATGCATGATTGTGTTTACAGTAAATCCTACGCAGTTTAGCAGGTTAACTCAGTCCGTTTGCTGCCATGCTTCATCTCCAGCAAGAGAAGTCAATATGGCTGTGCACTTCTAAAAGAGAAATTTTCACATAGCTGCGATTGCCTTGTGAATCAGTGTAGTTCAAGACAGGTAACAACTTACCGCTGACAACCTGTGATCCATTACGTTTTTTATTGGCATGCAAAACATACAAATCTTTGAAAGAAGCTTTTCCGACAGAAAGTGCAGTAAAGCAGTCATATTCGCTCCAATATCTTAAAGAGATGACTGAGCACAGAAGTGCCATACTGTAGGTTTGGATTATTCGGATTTTTAAAAAAGAAATGATACTTTTATTTCGCAAGGATTTCATTAAATGGATCAAGAATGACACAAGAATAAAAAAAAGTATCATGGAATGACTGTTTTCAACACTGATAATTATAAGAACGGTTTCTTGAGCACCAAATCAGCATATTGAAGATTTATGTAAGCGGTATTGGACACTGAAGATGTTTAATGGCTGCTGATAAATTCCGATTTTTCATTTGCAGGTATGAATTCGTTTTAAAATATAGTAAAATGGAGAAAATATGCTGAATGACGCATGTGTCGTGGTGCCACTGGAAATTCAGATTTGTTCATTGCAGTATGAATTACGTTTTTTAAAAATATATAAAAAATGGAAAAACGTTGAATGGTCGTGTATTGTCCCCTATAATGTATCTTTAAAACTGTTACAAATGCCCTAAGGGTAAAAATAGAAGAATCATGGTCAAAGTATTTTTTTTTTTTTATAATATTGTACTAATTATTTTAACCGTCAAAAAACAATGTGTTTAAAGTCTGAGTGGGACCAGCATTATAATTATTTTAAATGCATTAAACCTTTTTTTTTTTTTACAAAAATACATTGATTAGCTGATAAGTCAAAAACTAGTCTTCAACTAGACACTTCATTTTTTCATCACTAAAGTGACAGTTATCCAAAAGTATCATAGCCATGTTAAAATTATGACAACTACCAATGACATCTGTGAGCATATTTCATGTATAGATACAGTATCTCACAGAAGTGAGAACACCCCTCACATTTTTGTAAATATTATATCTTTTCATGTGACAACACAGAAAAAAATGACACTTTGCTACAATGTAAAGAAGTGAGTGTACATCTTGTATAACAGTGTAAATTTGCTTTCCCCTCAAAATAACTCAACACACAGACATTAATGTCTAAACCGCTGGCCACAAAAATTGAATACACCCCTAAGTGAAAATGTCCAAAATTGGGCCCAATTAGCCATTTTCTATCCCCGGTGTCATGTGACTCATTAGTGTTACAAGGTCTCAGGTGTGAATGGGGAGAAGGTGTGTTAAATTTGATGTTATCGCTCTCACTCGCACCCCATCCATACTGAGCGACCACGGAAGTTAAAAACCCTGGCACCTCCTGGCACAAGAAACCACTATCAATGATGATCGAAAAAAAGAATTGTTGCTCTACATAAGATGGCGTAGGCTATAAGAAGATTGGCAAGACCCTGAAACTGAGCTGCAGCACGGTGGCCAAGACCATACAGCGGTTTAACAGGACAGGTTCCACTCAGAACAGGCCTCGCCGTGGTCGACCAAAGAAGTTGAGTGCATGTGCGCAGCGTCATATCCAGAGGTTGTGTTTGGGAAATAGACATATGAGTGCTGCCAGCATTGCTGCAGAGGTTGAAGGGGTGGGGGGGTCAACCTGTCAGTGCTCAGACCAATACGCTGCACACTGCATCAAATTGGTATGCATAGCTGTCGTCCCAGAAGGAAGCCTCTTATAAAGATGATGCACAAGAAAGCCCGCAAAAAGTTTGCTGAAGACAAGCAGACTAAGAACATGGAACCATGTCCTGTGGTCTGATGAGACCAAGATAAACTTATTTGGTTCAGATGGTGTCAAGCATGTGTGGCGGCAACCAGGTGAGGAGTACAAAGACAAGTGTGTCTTGCCTACAGTCAAGCATGGTGGTGGGAGTGTCATGGTCTAGGGCTGCATGAGTGCTGCCGGCACTGGGGAGCTACAGTTCATTGAGGGAACCATGAATACCAACATGAACTGTGACATACTGAAGCAGAGCATGAACCCCTCCCTTCGGAGACTGGGCCGCAATGCAGTATTCCAACATGATAACGACCCAAAACACACCTCCAAGACGACCACTGCCTTGCAAAAGAAGCTGAGGGTAAAGGTGATGGATTGGCCAAACATGGGCATCCTCAAACGGAAGGTGGAGGAGCGCAAGGTCTCTAACATTCACCAGCTCCATGATGTGGTCATGGAGGAGTGGAAGAGGACTCCAGTGGCAACCTGTGAAGCTCTGGTGAACGCCATGCCCAAGAGGGTTAAGGCAGTGCTGGAAAATAATGGTGGGCGCACAAAATATTGACACTTTGGGCCCAATTTGGACATTTTCACTTAGGGGTGTACAAACTTTTGTGGTCAGCGGTTTAGACATCAATGGCTGTGTTGAGTTATTTTGAGGGGGGGGGCCGGGGACAGCAACTTTACAGTTATACAAGAGGACACTCACTACTTTACATTGTAGCAAAGTGTCATTTCTTCAGTGTTGTCACATGAAAAGATATAATAAAATATTTACAAAAATGTGAGGGGTGGACTCACTTCTGTGAGATACTATATATCTCAATCTAAAAATGTTTTTGTAAAAAAAAATCTCATAAAATGAAACAATCATATTTATTTTTCTTTAGCCCAGAGTAGATAGTTATTATTCCATTTCACACTAAATATGATTCCATACACTTCCAATTAATTCGACTAAAAACAATATTTTGTCTTTTTAAAATGTCATGTGAACATGTTAATCCAATGTGTAACATGCTTTAAAACATTAAAATATTACATTGCATATTGTGTTGTGTATATTTGGACAGACAGATGGAGACTGTATTATAACTGTACATGTATGTTGCTGAAAGTTTCCTTAACAAGTGTTTAGTGTGGTGTTAAAAGTCCTGTAGCGCATGACATGCAATACGTAGCTGCCATTTTCTGAGTGATCCCGTGTATCGGCAGAGGAGATGGAGACAGAGTTCCTCTCTGCCTGCGCTTCATCCTGCTGGATGTTTATCATTAGAGAGTGAAAGCGTTTCTGGGCTCCCACCAAGCTCTTTTGATGGAGCGCAGACAACAACATGGGGAGGGGAGACAGCCAATTTCCCCCACCACAGATGTTAACACAGTGGTATCTGTCTGGAGGCGCTGGGCAAACAGTGGTGCGGGCCTCGTCACTTTTCACGCCTGTTATCTCCCCGAGAAACATCGCTCGCCCCCCTCTCCGCTCCCATTCCTCATTTCATTAATGTTTGCCTGTTTGTCTCTCCATGAAAAATCCTGATCACCCCACGCACCGGACTGGCTAACACTCCTGCTGTGTTAACTAGGCGACATCAAACACGCTAGGCCGGTCACGACCGCCACCACTGTCACTGTCATTCTATCAACATTGCGTCCAGCACTCCACACCATAAATTGCTAAATCAGAAGCAACATTAGTAGATAGTAGGGAGGGAAAGCGGCTAATGAAGTGTGAAAATGCAAAAAAAAAACAGGAGAATGTATGCCAGGACCCCTTCTGTGTGTCATCGCTATGGTCATTAGTTAGCATGGACATTTTAAATGCATAACCATCTGCATTTTATGTTTTCATTCATTTCTAATAATTCCCTCATGTCATCATTTCATTCTGGTTGGATTTCTTTTAATGGTTGTTAAATGCTATTTTATTCTATTTCCCAAACACTAAATTAGCAGTAAATGTTTACACACACAAAAATATGTCCTCGCAGTACTTTTCGCACAGTTACCATGTGTAATGACTTCTTTTATTTTGTACAGTAGTTATGCTTGATAATTCACCTACAGTTTATATACTAATTTACCATTTGTTGAGTAAAGCTACACATATTATACAACACGAATCTGTCTCTCATTGTTGTTGATTTGGTCATGTTTGGTTTCGTTTTTCCTGATTTTTCCCCGTATGTCATGTTTTTTTGTTGTGTTTTTCCATCTAGATGCCCTTACCACAACCCCTAAACCCACAACCACCACCACCACCATCTCCGCCACAACCTCCCCTCCAGACATCATACAAGGTATGGTATGACCTCCATCCACCTGCTCAACCTGACTGTGTTTGTGTGTGCGTGTGGATGAGAGAGAAAGAGAGAGACGGCTAGACCGCCAGCAGCTAGCCAGGCCTGATAAGATTCTCTCGCTGATTATGAGAGGATCGTGTCCCATATGAGACCGGGCCAGGGCTGGGCCGAGCTCGCAGCACTGTCAATGCCACATGTCAGAGCTGGCTCCCTTCACAATTCTCTCAAATTTTAGCCCGGTTCGCTCCTTTAGCGGCCTAATCTTATCAGGATCTGGCGCTGTATCCAGGCATGTCTGGTGCAGGGATTACAGAACCCCCTTTATGTTTCCTGTGGGCTGACAATGACGGCAGAGTTTTGTGGCCAAGAGAAACCGGGATCAAGCGTGTACATGTTTGGATTTCTCATTTACCGAGCCAACCACATCCGACTGCACAGGTATAATGACACAAAAATCATGTTTTGTTTGTTTCATTATATTAAATCCCTGTCCATGCTATTCATTTTAGAATACAATCCGGTATCCAATAGTGTATTATCACGTTTGTATATTTGTTTATCCAAAGCGACTTAAAGTGCTTTCAGGGTGTCTTTTATCAGTATGTGTGTTCCGTGGGGAACCTTGGCACTATGCTACGCTAGTTGAATGTCTCCTGAATGTCATGATGTAAAAAATGGTATGTGTAGTCCCTCATTCTCTAATAATCACACATTTCTGATCTAATGCAGGGTGCGGTCAATTGGATAGGTTGTAGGTGAACCCAAAATACTAGGCTTTAGAGAGTTTATTTTAAACCATAGGAATTTTTTTGAGTATGAAATATATGTAAATAGCTGGAAAATGTTCCAAATGTTTAAAGAAGGGCACAATTGCGGAGCAGTATACATTGCTTTGCTGTGTGAGCTCACTTTGTAAAAAAGAGCAGCGCCACACTCATTTTCAGGGTTATTTACATTAAAAAAGTCCAGTTGTGTATGTTTGCACATGGATGGCATATAAGCAATAGAAGTCAGTTTTGCTTTAGTTCGCTCTATTGATACATCATGTTAATGTTAATCTTGAAATGTCAATTGCTTTAATGTTTATAGTATTTGCAACATTATTAGTATGTTAACATATACTACCACTCAAATGTTTGAAGTTTCTTATTCTCACCGAGGATGCATTTATTTGGTATATTAATATATTTTCAAATGTAATTTATACATGTGATGGCAAAGCTGAATTTTCAACAACATTACTCCAGTCTTCAGTGTCACAAAAAAATCATTCTAATATGCTTATTTGACGCTTAAAAAACATTTATTTTTATTATCAATGTTGAAAACAGTTGTGCTGCATAATATTTTTGTGGAAAACAGAGCATTTACCTGTAGGGAAGGACTCGTGCTGCATACCAACATCTACAGTGATCTGTGTTGATAAAAAAAAGACAGAGCATGTGGAGGACAAAACTGGGCATATGGCCACGGCATAGTCGCTACAATTAACTTCAGCTCTTTTTGCATCGGGTTAGTTTGAACCTTGCTTATATTATATTTGAGTAAACTCTGATTGTAGAACTGGCTCTGTGGCCGAATGATACAAATGTCCCTGTGATACTGACCTCCACAAGCTCATTAGCTACTCTAATCCACTCTACTCAACATAAAAAGCACACAAAATCTAATACGGCCCCAGATGATGGAAAGCTAAATCAATGTTGCTGCTGGTTTCAATCTCTAAAAGAGACCCTGATGTAATTTGCTGCCTGTAATGATTGTGATTTTGAAGCAACCGATTGAGATCGTTTCACTCTGTTTTTCTCCTTCCTCAAGGCAATTCTTTATATTACAGTGAAAACCGTTCAGATTGCTAGAGATGCGGCTCTGCATTTTGTTGTGTACTCGCAAAACCGAGTGGGAGCGGCCGTCAGTTCCGCGAGCAATCAAAATCTTGGACTGACTTGTGCAGATGATTTGAGAGAATCTATAAAGAGCTGAGAAATGAATCGGCCGTGATTAGGCTACATGATTGTGTTTAATGAAAGAAGCGATGATGCATACTAATGAGACACACCCTCTTTCTTCATTAACGAGGTGAATGAATCTCGTTAACACCGCTGCCTGCTGTACACATTGAAATCCTCCAGAGGTCCAACCCGCAGGCATCGCTGTAGATAAACGGCCCTCATAGGGAAAATATTATTCAATTACAGACATATTGCGTTGTTTGTGTGAAATGATTCTAGCAAAGCCTCAGCTCTGGATATGCTTTCCACATGCCGGGCCACGCAGACCTATAGCACTGCTATATCAGGCCACGTTTTTATCACTTTCCCCTTAAAGTGCATCCTATTATGCCCATGTACTTCAATAGGAAGAGTGGGTCCTAAGCAGCCACACTGCTCCCTCCTTCTGCTGATTTCATTTATCCTTTGGCTGGATGTGTATAGTTCAGGAACACCACATGAATTTATCAGTCCGCAGAGGTGGAGGCCACTTAGAAATTTAATACATTTTTGATAAACTGGCTATAAGAGAAATGGACTGGGCTATACTGCACTTTTAAAAAATCTATTAAAGCCCTAACGCAAGGCTAAAGTGCTCCACAGCTTCAGGAGGTGACATTTAGAGATTACTAAATTGCCATTTACACTGAAAAATAAATGGCTAAATGGAGGGGCCTTGCTTGCCACCATATGCAATGAGGACAGATGTCATAAATTTTTCTCTGCTAAACACGGCTCAAAAATGGATGTTTATCAATATTTCTGAGAGCTCTTTTTCCCCACAAAGCTTTTTCAAATTTAATTAAAGATGAGTCATTTCTTCCTCTGCCTCTTTCTCTCTGGCTGACAACACAATCTGTCCTCCATCTCTCTCGTTTCTCCCTTCCCGTCATTTGCTCCATCTCTATCCATTTATCTGTCTGTGACTTTGAGCCACAGTGCAAAGGGAAGCCTGAATGAAGACTCTGAAGGTGTTGTTTAGTCCTCTCATGTCCCCATTTTACCCAGACTATTGTGTTTGTGTTTGTTTTTGTAGCCAAGCCCTTTTTATTTTTACTTCCCAAGATCTGTAATTCTGAGCTGTGGTAAGAGGCTCTGTACGAATGGGATCCTCTATTTTAAAGCTCTCTTGCTCACTTTTTATTTTTTAATCTGTCTCTTCCTCCTCTATTATTTTAGGTTGAGCACAGAAATTGACAGCAATTTTATGTGAATGTAAAGAGTATTTGGAAACACTTAATTTGACATTGTCGGTGTTACACTATTTAGTGCTACTTATAAATGATCTGATATTCCGATCCATAGATTTGTCTCAGCCCAATCTTCAGTGTAAGACTATTGCATTTTTTGTCCTATTTTATTGTATTTTATTTTAACCCCTAACCCCTAAGTTTCATGCACTGTTGTGAGCAATAGTTTTAGTGATAATTGCCTCAGCAAGCACTACTAATGAAAATATTTGATTACAAGTAGTATTCATACGTACCAAATGCAAATTATAATGTTCTGCATAAATGGACACTGCAAAAGGCGCAGCTAAAACAATGGTTTCTTCATTAATTACATGTTTGGCCTTGCTAATAAAATGCAGGTGAATAAGATTTTTCTTTTTTTTGTAATTGATGAAAGAGTCTGATTCATTTTAGCAAGTAACAAAAAAAAATAAGGGAGGGGAGAGGGAGGAGAAAAAAAGTGCTTTTGTCAGTGCTTAAATTGCGTAAACACCATCTGGTAAACTGATTTTGGAATTGAACAAATGAATTGCCCAGCAAAAGCACTTGCGCATAAGATAGGAGTCCATTTCTCTCCCTGTCTGATTCCCGCAGCTGAGTACAAGCCAGACAAAGAGAGATGGCTCGCTGGCAGAGAAAAGCCTAATTCACTAAAGGTCAATTGCATTACCACAGGGAAAACAACCACTGCAGTGCTTTGATACACAACCCAGGGAGACCATCCTCTAGAATTTATTGCACTTAGTGTCATGCAAACAGAGAAATGCTCCCAATAAGTCGTTTTTATACGGAGGTATATTGTTATGGGAGCTATGATTACATTCTATGATGGCTAACTGGAAATAGGCTGGTAGAACTGTGGAGAATATTCAGTCAGCCAAGCCTGAACCTGCCTGACATCACAGACTGCCTAAATACAAACAGATAAATAATACACACTTAATGAAAAAATAAACCTTATCCATTTGCTCATTATTGTCCCAGTCAGTCATATACTCAAACAGATGTCTTTTGTATTTAGCTGCAAATTATGCCTAGAACACATTCGTTCTTCATTTAGTTAAATGGGATGTATAATGTAAATATACAGAGCATTCAGTGTGCTGAGAAATCATGAGAGGTGGCATTGGACAGTTATTGCCAGTTAAAAGCAGATGACAAAGTAAACTGAATGGATATGTTCATGAACATGATGACATTTCTTTTAATTTCTATGCTGATGATTCTCAGATGTATGTTCATGAACTGTCTTAAGAAGATTAAATGCTGGGTTGCAAACAATTTCCTCCAGCTAAACAATGAAAAAACTGAGGTGATTATCTTTGGTTCCTCCAAAATCAAAAACTCTATAGCCACTTACTTTGACAATCTTACTCCATGTGTTAAGTCACATGGAAAAAATGTAGGTGTTACCTTTGACTGTTGAAAAACAAATCAGCTCAGTTTTTAAAAACAGCTACTATCAATTGAGAGTCATTTCCAGACTTAAAATCGACACTTTCCTTTCAAGACTTGGAAAAAGTAATTAATGCATTTATCACATCACGACTGTTGTAATTCTTTATACCTTGGTCTTCCCCAATCTTCACTGGCACGTTTACAGATGGTCCAGAATGCAGCAGCCAGACTGTTAACTGGTGCAAAAAAAGTGATCATATCACTCCAATTTTAGCCTCTCTTCACTGTCTCTTTTAGAATTCAATTTAAAATTTTGCTGATTGTTTTTAAATGTCTTAATGGACAAGCCCCATCTAACATCTCTGATCTTATTATTATTTTATTTAGCTCCTAAGTCCCTCAGATCTGCTAACAAAGCTCTTTTATATGTCCCACGGTCACAACTTAAATTTAAAGGTGACAGAGCGTTTGCAGTTGCTGCTCCACGGTTATGGAATCAGTTGCCACCCGACATTAAGTCTAGACTTAAAATGCATCTTTATTCTATGGCCTTTACTGATTTTTAATTTATGGATTAGTATTGTTATCTTGGATTTTAATTTGTATTTTAGTTTATGCTTTATTGTATTTTATGATTGTTTTGTACAGCACTTTGGTCAGTGTAAGCTGAATTTAAATGTGCTATGTAAATAAAATGTACTTACTTACTTACATTTATACAAATCTCACCTTCTCTTAATTTTACGTTTTTAGGGATTGATCATATGTCGTCAAGTAGTTAAGGGGGTGGTTCACCCAAAAATGAAAAAGATTCATAAATATGCATATAAAATGTGCAATATGTATAATTTTTTAATTAATTAGTATATATAATCACAGTTCTACTATAATATGACGGATAGAATAACGAGAAGAATAAAACATATATAAATAAATATGAACAGTTATATACATATATTATTTTAAAATGCTGGTTGTTCTGTAGTTTAGTGTACTGCAAAGTTAATATTGTTAATATTAAGATTAATATTGCATTTTTTATTTAATTTTGGTTTAATTTTAATAGTATTCTCAAATTAAATGTTTTATTTCAGTCAGTTTAATATAATTAGTTTAATAGCTGACTATTTGCAGGAAAACATCTTTTCGGTGTCCTTAAAGGCTCTTTTGGGGGTTTACATAAACAGCATTAATGAAGCTTTTTTTTGCACAATAGATTCATCACAATAATGTTACTCTAGTATATTTTTTCACATTTTGTATGAAGAGTTGTGTGCTTCTGAAATTCAGCAGTTGTGCCCTTCCCTTGGGCACTGGGCGCATATTTCGCTGTCGTCTCCTGTGCCACACAAAGCTGTTGCAATTAGCCACGAAGCTGTGTGCCTATTGTCATCTCTGCTGATATCAGCTGCTGATGTAAGCAAGGACACCACCTCAGGTGACCCACACTGAAACAAAGGGCCATGCACAAGGGGGAAGGCCGTTGCTCACCAGCAGACTTATTGACGGACTTCTGCCTTAACCAGTAATGGGCTTAGCAGGCTTCCAGAGGCCCTCTGATGAATGGAGGACAGCTTGAAAATTGTAATGCTCATTTTGGATCAGTTCCTCCATATATATATTTTTTTCTCTCCCTGGATAGTAGTAAATAACCAGGACAGCTCCCTTACGTCCCTCCTGCTTTCTCCGTGTCTCCTTCCTTCTCTGCGAGAACATGCTCCAAACCATCTGCCTGATGGGAATCGCAGCATGCAAGGAGTGATGGAAACCCTCCACTTCCCTCTTAATGTCAAATAATAACCTGTAGATATTATTGCTCATTTTGATTGTGTTTTATTCGTAGGCTCATGCTTCATCTCAGGACTCTCTCCTTGAACTCTTTGCCTCGAGAACTCAGTGCCCACTTTCAGAGGGGCTTGACAGTTCATGTTTGATAATGTTTCAAACGATGCAGTGGCTCAAGACCTATACAAAGGCTTGCTGTGCAGCAGTAAGTTCGGTGTTATTCAAGTAGTTCATTTTTCTGATGGTGGAAGCCCTTTTGAAGGACCTAATGTCAGCGGTATGCTGAGAAGTTTCCTTAGTGATTATGTTAAAGGCCTTGCTGTGCCTTTGTGCCAGATGAACGTCTTTAATGATGGAGAGAGTTTTTTTTTTTTGAGGACTAAAGAGCAGTCTTACACTAACACAGTGTGTTGAAATGGGTCTCCTGACCTCCTAAAGGCTCTTTACCTAAAGGCCTAATAGCAGGGATTGCAAGTAAAGCATGCTCTCTGCTCTCTGTAGTTCTTGGCTACATTGGCTTTTTCACAAACCTCATCAAAATACATTCAGCAAATTTCAGAATTAAAAAATGGTCTCCTTTTTGAATTCATGAATTGGAATTTGATTAGAAAGGCAAGGTGTGTTCATGTACACTAATGTTATCAATTTCAAACAAGGCTTTTCTCATTTAAGTTGACTGAAATAAGATACAGTAAATGAATAAATAAATAATGATGATGATTATTTAAAAAATATTCATTTTCAGTGGAGGTTCTGTAAGTAGAATGCTGTAAGTTTAATAATTTAGTATTTTCAAATAATTCTTTATCTCGATATTATATTATATTTTATTTTATACATTTTGTTTACTTGTAGCTATTTTTAGCAATCTTATTTTCATTTTATGTTTTTATAATTTTATGTTTATAATATGACTTTATAATTTTTAAAAAATGATAATAGCTGTATACTAATTTTATCACTCATAATCAAATTAGACCTCTTTTCATTTGACTTAAATAAGATATTTTTAAGTGGTGGTTCAGTAAGTAGTGTTCTGCAATTTTTTTCCATTTTTAATACTGTTTTTCAGATTTCATTTCACATTTTAGTTTAGTTAGTGTTAATTTCAGCAGTTGTTTATTTTATGGTTATTAGAACATGCAAGATGATAATATTCTATAATATACAAATTGTATCACTCATAATCACTTTAAAATTAGGCTTCTATCTTTTGAGAAGCATTTCCTTTGTATCTGATTTGCAGTCTCCACAGTTTTTATTGAAGAAAGACAACAGATGCAATGACCAGCCTCCCTAAAAATAATATTCAGTAAATGTTTATCACTCTATGAGCACATTTTACTAAAAATCGCTGAATTTTCCAATTCATGGGACATTCTGTAAATCTAGTCTGAGTTAGAAACAGAAACCAGGTCAGTTCTGGTTCACAACCTACACATATAGTATAGATCTCATATTGTAACCCTGAGGTCCCAGGTTCAAACACTGGAAAAGGCAAAATATAAAAGCCAGTTTACTTCAGGGCGGCTGCCCCCCTCAAGAGTGCACTACAAGTCGCATTGGATAAAAAATAGTTTTCTAAATGGCAAGTAAAAACTAAAATGCTAATCCAGCATTCATACAGTAATTCATTTCTGTGTTTTACTGCTCAGTGACACACTCATGTTCTATTCCAAGAAGCTCTCCATCTAAAAGAAACCGGCGCTCTTGATCTCCATCTTGTGATCCAGTGAACATGCCTCATTCATCTACATTTGCCTAACTCATACGGAATTGCTTGGTATTCTACACACCATTTGAACCGCTTCTTTCCGTCAATCTCTGATAAATATTGAGGAATACTCAACTGAACCTGAATCATCAAAGCCAACAACTGGATTAGGACTAGATCCTATCTAATTGAGCCGAGAAACGCCAAGTTATGCTTTAAGGGCAAAGTTTATGTTGCCCTAACAGTGATTGACATCTCTAATGTTTCGTCCCATAACAAGCACCTCTGCATCACGGCTCTCCTGGTGTGTTTGAAATGCTCTCTGCTCTAAGGTAATGCACCAGGATAAGGGCTCACATTCCCCGTGTTATGTATTCGCTTCCATATTTCAGTCGAGGCATTTCATCAGCTCAAAGCACAAAGGCAGTCTGAATTCTCGGTTATATCAGAGGAATTATCTGGAGCGGTAATGTAGGTTTACGCTGAGTTATCAACATTTCAAAACGTCAGAGGCCTTCTGGTGCTATTTAATGACTAATTACGTACAATAGTTGCAAAGACATTCAGTTGTCATTCATATACAATTTTACATCATATTCATATGTCATATATAATAGTGATTTGCCTTAAAAGTCAGTCCATGTGATTTTAATGTACCACACTCTACTTTTGACTCAATAGCTTAGTTCGAAGGTAAGAAAGGCAAGCATATGAAAAGGTAATTTTATGTAGTTATTATTCATTGAGAGTAATGTGGTCCCGCTATATTGACCGAGGGTGCAGCAGTGATTGTCAGCACCATTTGAAAATGTTCTGTGTTTACAAAGCAGCATGACCAGTTTAGACATTTTATGATTCTTGAGAGCTGATATTTTGACACAAATCAGATCCCACCACAGAATCATATTCCCCTTCCTCAATGCCAAAAATATCTTGTAATAGAGCTTCATAATCAGTTAGGCTAAAAGGCTAAGCTGTTAACTGAAAACACAAAAGAAAGTGAAATTTGAGTAATATGATCCATTTGAACTTTTGTAATATAATATGATGTGTGATGTGTGATTTAAAACGCGTTAAATGGATAGTTCACCAAAATTTCTGTTGTCATTTTTCAGTTAATTATGGAAGTTCTAAGCGGCCATGCATTATTTTTTTTTCCTTGTTTTCTCGTTATAACGACTTATTTTCTCGTTATATCGACATAACGAGAGTTGTTTTCTCGTTATAACGACTTATTTTTTTCTCATGATCTCGACAAAGTTTTTTTTTTATTTTTACAATGATTGTTTGATCTACTGTTGTTATAGTAACAAACTCAACTTTGACACGCATCTGATGGACAGATAAACCATGTGCTCTTACTGTAGCCTATGTCGTGGATATTTCAGCAAATTTTGCTTCGCCTAGTAATAACGTCTACAATACAAAAATAAAGGCTGATCAATCACGGTTGATATTTCCAGAGACAGTACGCTAAACATTTTGTTTGTGTAATTAGCATGTTTAAATGGTCAAAGCAACACCGCAAACACAGGCGGAGCACCTTCAGGATGCAGAACTATTCTAAAATCTTTTAGAGCTGCTTGGATTTAACTCACTTTCAATTTTCCTTTTATTTGAAAGAAAATTATATATAATTTGTAATTTTTAGTAGTCATTATATGCTGTGACTGATATCATGTGCGTTACAAGCTTCTGTTTGACAAGAGCGTTCATGTGTAGCCTATGTGTATATGTGTGTGTGTGTGTGTGCTTGTGTGTTTTCCACAAAGAAATGTAGAAAACACAAAAGATTACAACACTGTAGAACATCACTGAATTAAATTATCCTATACACTTTACATATAAATCACAATTCTTATCAATATACATTTAATGATTAACAATAAAGATTAATAATAAGGAAAGAGGCACATTACAAATAGCCTACCTCGTTGAAGCCTGTCCTACTGTAGATAACAGAACACCCCCGCTTATTAACTAACAATAATGTACCTCAAGGAAGCACAAATAAAGATATAGGTGCAAACAGAATACAGTGACGTCAACCTTGGTTTTAATAAGCAGTTATTTTATGACACAGAACGCGTTGGTGAAACTCATGCATCTAGCAAGAACTTAATACACAAAATATTCATATTGATTCAAGCATTTTACATTTATGAATTAATTAAATGTCAGTAGCCTAATGAATAATACTGTACAAATTATAGCGATCACGAGGTCGTTCATATTATATCCCAAACGCGTACAGTAAAGTGGAAATACAGCATAGCCTACAACACCCCATCAGCTATATTCATCAAAGTCATGTGAAAATTTTTACCTTATCAGCTTGTAATGAATGTCATTCTACTTTCTGAGTAAAATTTCATATTCAGTAAAAGACAGGACAATATGCCGCGCTGTAACAGGTTTTGCCACAAACTGTCGTTGACTGCTTCTCTCCTTTATAAACTTTCACAGAGTCTCTTCTGTGAGGGGGGGGGGGGGGGGTGGGGGGGGGGGGTGGGGGTGGAACTTCTTCCCACCCACATAGGGCCTGTCAGTGATTGCAATTTTTAATCGCAAATTAATCGCACATCAATTTTGGCTGAGGAATTACCCTCCAAAAGATCATCATTATTGTGTTATTCATTATTGTGTTAAATGAGTGAAGACACTGCAAAAATAGCAACAATACTTGTTCTAAGTAGCTTTAGAACAAAATATTTTGATTCAACATTGCGTGAATATTCATAATAAATGGGTATTCTTTTTTTTATAATATTGAAATGTGAACGTTATGGCAAAAATCACTCTTTTAATGAGTGAGTCATCCATTCCCCCACAAATTCCTTCACCTGATTCATTCAAAAATGCAGATTCATTCAGGAACGAAACGTGTAACTTTATGAATGAGTCACTGAATCATTGACATTGACGATTTGTTCAAAGCCATGGATTCATTGTGTAAAGTCAATAATACGTTTGAAATCGTAAAGATATTCAGGACAAAACAATGCTCTTGCTTGTGTAGCCTACTATAGCTAAACTGTACTGTATATAATATGATATAAGTATAATACAAAACTGCATACAAGGGCATATCTTGAATGTTAAGGGCATATAACTGCTTTCTAATAGGCTATGTCACACAGTCAGTCACTGTCCTGCATCAGGGTCGTCAGCCACTGCAACCCGTGTTAATATGACTTGTGACCCTGAAGCACAAAAGCAGTCATAATTAGCACAGGTATATTTGTAGCAATAGCTATCTACTTTCTATCTACTATCTACAGATATATATTAATATAGAAATATTTGCAGCCTTGATGTGTAGCTGTAGGCTCGTATAGCCCAATTTGTTCTTACACCTTTGATATCTGAGGAAAAAAGTATGCAGAGATGTTAAAGGTAAAGACGTTTAAATCGTTGACATGTTTTTTATCTCTCACAAAATGTCAGCTTGGCTTCAGTTCGTGCCTGTTTATTGTATTGCCATGTAAACTCAAGCAGAGACGNAACAACAAAGATGGCTTAACGTTGGATTTATAATCATATTTACAAATTTAGGGAGCGTCTCTAATGTTACATACGACACGGTTTTAACCTCAGTAGCATTTGAAGAATGGCTTGCAGTCAAACACAGCCAACTGTAAAATGTTCATGTAGGTGTCAACTATAATGCACACCTTTTAGAATCTAGCCTTGGCTACCGTGCCATACTTTTTAATCTCTACAATTGCATTTCATTTATTTAGGCTACCTTATTAGCTTTTTGTGTTAACAACTTCTTACCTTAATGCCGTAGATTCTGTAGACTAGACAGATTGTGCATTTTGACAAATGCAGTGATGGGACCTGCTCATATTCAGGAGCTCTTAGAGGGATTATGACATCATTATGCCTAGGACATGAATTCCCAACATGACTCAGCAGAGGAACAGTAAGTGCTGGCTTGTTTTCCCTCACATTGACATTGCTAGTGTATATTTCTTGTCTGGGATTACTTTGTCACAATTTCACAATCTGGTTTTCAAATCTGTAATTTCCAGTAAACAGTGTGTGTATGTTGTTTTTGTCTGTAATTAAAAAAATAAAAAATCATGGGGTTCATTAAGCATTGTGAGGAGGATGGTGAAATAGTGTTCTGTCTCAAACCCTTTGGAACACAGACCTCTATCTTCAGAGAGCTGTGCAATGTTTGTTGTTCAGGTTGATGACCAATCTCACAGTGACACTATAGGGGCAAAACTTGTACTGAGCAGAGGTCCATTGAATGGCCTGTTTTTATGTATCACAAAAAAGCTTTGTTCATTGATTTGATCTATTTACACTATATTGGGTTGCATCTTACAGTATGAAATTACCGTACTGACAAAGCAACAAAAAATTTAAAACAAACATCACACCAACATTATTTATTTTAAATTGAGGCAAGAACAAATGAATCAGTATCAAGTTTTAGTGGCACAGGTGCATAATTTTTGCTGATTAGCTTTTGTTTTGTACTTGCGAAAATGGACATTTAAAGAAATGCAGCTACCTCCAACAACCATTAAAATGTATGATTAAAATAAGTTTTAGTGCATAATAATGTTTAACAATATTATTATTAAAAAATATATTCGGATTCTCATCACTTGTGTTAAAACGATGTAATTTCAGAAACAATATAGTTTGGCAATGTCCTCCAAACTCTGTCCTGGAGGGCCGGTGACCTGCAGAGTTTAACTCCAACCCTAATCAAACACACCCGAACAAGCTAATCAAGGTCTTACTTGGCATACTAGAAACTTCCAGGCAGGTGTGTTGAAGCAAGTGGAGATAAACTCTGCAGGACACCAGCCCACCAGGACCAAGTTTGGAGACCCCTGTCTTAAACCTTACCTTAAAAGGGGATGTTTTTTTCACTATGGGAGAGTTACTATGTTCTAGTATTGTATATATTTTGAGCAAATCTTAATTAACATGGTGAGGAGAGTCATGCATCTATTTAACAATGAATTCTGTATTTATGCCACATCCAAAAAAAAGCAAAGAATTGCTGAAATGAAGGCAGTCCAGTCCTCTCTCTTGCTCTAGTCCTGTCTCAGCATACTGGCAGAAGGCCGTCAATATAAATCCTCAGTATTTCGTCATATCTGCCTCATTGGTCGTAAGTCTTGAGACACCTGAAAAATACCAGAATTACTTAACTGATATATTTAATATTTATACACAAACCTTTCCCACAAATATTAGATGTGAAAGATAAGCATGTTCAGTCATAACAGAAAGATATAATAGAGACTGGTTTCTTCCGAAGTACAACGTTTCAACAGCTCATAATCTTGTTTACTGGATGAATCATTTTAATCGCATATAACTTTTCAGCACAGCCACTACTGAAGTAATTCAACAATCATGACCGAGACAGTCCATGTTATTTTAGGTTTTTTTTGCACACTTTATCAGTTTGGTGTCTGTCAGTCTCACCTCAAACTCCGTCCCAGTGCATGATTTGATGTCATCCGGTGTCAGTCCTTCCCAAATCTCAATGAGAGTTAAACCCTTGTTCTTATCGACATCAAACACTGCCTAGAACAAGTGACAACACACATCTTGCTGTCCTTAAAAAAGATGCCAGGTGTTTAAAGATTAAGAGTTTTACTGACCTTTTCAGTGATTATACGGTCAACACACTGTTTTCCAGTCAGAGGAAGTGTACACTTCTCTAAGATTTTATGCTTCCCACCCTTTAAATTTAAATAAAACATTTTACAAAGAGAGATAATAAATGTTAAAACATAATGACTGTAAGTGAGAGATTGAAGATTCAGGGTATTGTACCTTGGCAGAATGTTCCATAGTGATGACTACTTTTGTGGCATCACTAGACACCAGATCCATTGCACCACCCATGCCCTTCACCATTTTACCCTGAGAAACACATGGTAATGTCAAACCGAGCAAATGAAAATATACCGTCTATAGTAGTGATAATACAATAATATAGAGCATGAAACTCATACCGGAATCATCCAGTTGGCCAGATCTCCATACTTGGAAACCTGCATTGCTCCCAACATGGTCAGGTCAATGTGACCTCTAAACAAAAGGGTATAAAAAGTGAAGAAATTAAAGTGAAAGAAACATACGGGGATCAACACAAAAATTTTCCATAACATTTGTCTAAATAGGTGCACATTTCTCAATTCTCACACTAGAAATAATGCTCATTTCAAGTGCCGTTTGGATGTAGTTTATTCATAGATGACTGATGCATTCAGACCCTCACCCTCTGATCATGGCAAAGGATTCATCGCTGGAGAAATAGGCAGCTCCTGGATAAACTGTTACGGTCTCCTTACCTGAACACACACAAAAAAGCCAAGATCTGAGTTGTAAAGCAGGATTTTAGAATTATTTTATATTATACTCATTTATTTAATAATCACAATATAAATATGATATTATATAAGTATATCATATACAATATTATTAGTATTTTATATATATATAACTAAACAGTTAAGCAGAAATATTGAATGTGGCGTTGACTTTCGTGCTCTTTCTTGTGGTTTCCATACTCTAGCATCAGTTTTATTGTTTACACCATATATAATGTGTGTAATGTGTAAATTATGTTTATACTGTGCATAGCAAGCATATTGAGTATTCCGTACACCTTTCATACTGTATTATAGTCACTACATGGCTGCAATGTTGGTGGATCTCGCACTAAATATTTTCACTCACTGCTACACTTTGGAGTAGTAACAATTTGATCAACAAAACATAAAATATGATAAAGTAAAAGTAATAGAGGTTACCAGCATTTATTAAATCAGGATCCACTTCACTCTCTGTTGGATAGGGACCCTAAAAGTAAAATAAAACAGGGGATTGGAAAATAAAAAGTGAAAATTCATTAGCTTGAAAATTACTCGCTCAGGTTATTTAGCGGAAACTCACCAGTCCCAAAATTCCATTCTCACTCTGCAAGTGGACGGTGATTTCAGGGCTTATGTAATTGCTGGCAAGCATAGGGATTCCAATGCCAAGATTTGCTGAGAGGGTTGTCAAGGTATGTGTACATTTTGATATCTATCATGTCGATATCTGTAGTCAGGCTACTGAAGGATACCATACATCCCATCCTCAAACTCCAGTGCAGCTCGCCGGATTATTCTCTCCCGGGTAATATCTGAGTCCTGTTTGACTTTCGGTTTCTCTTCCTTGCTAGATTGAACCATCCTTTTCTATAAATAAAAGCAGTCCTGGACATGACCTACACATTCTTGTAAAGTTAAATGTGTCCAAAATGAACAATGTAGTGTGAATAATTAAATAAACAGCTCTAAATGTGAATATCAGATAGGTTCAACTGTTTTTCTCACCTCAATTCGTTTTTCATAGCTGGCTCCTTCCACTACCCGGTCTACATATATGGAAGGGATGTGAATGTCTTCAGGACCAAAACTTCCTATATCAACAATCTCTTCAACCTGTGCACCAGAGTAATTTTCATTTTTAATTCATAGAACGATTATAGAAAATGTCAAATCCACAAAGCATCACAAATTGAAAGGTTACAAACCTCCACTATGGTAACTTTGGCTGCTTTACACATGGGCTGGTTAAAATTACGAGTCGTTTTCCTGTAAAAAAGAAAAGAAAAAAAGATCATGTTCAGCAAAGGTAAATAAAGATTTTTAGTAATTATATGAATATAGTTATTCTAGAAACAAAGAATCATAGACCGGTACACAGATAAAACCTGACACCTAGTGGACAATCTAGGGTAAGTAGGCTCTTGATTGATATTGATATTGAAAATAATGGAAAATTATTGACAAATGGTGTTAAAGTGTCATAAATTAAATAATTTTAATACATGAACTTCTTGACCTGAAAATAAGATTTCCTGCTTTGTCACATTTCCAGGCCTTTATCAACGCAAAGTCCCCCCTGATGGCTTTTTCCATGACATAATGTCTGCCATTAAACTCTCGGACCTGGACCAAACAATCAAAGGACATCAACTTAGAAATATGTATGTAATTTTTTTTCTGGGAGTGAAAAAATTACAGTGCTATGCTTCACCACACCTCTCTCCTGTTACTTTCAATGGCAATGCTGCCATCTCTGCTGTATTTTATGGGTGATCCGCCCTCCTGGATGAGAGTGCCATACCCAGTGGGAGTAAAAAATGCTGGGATGCCTGCACCGCCAGCCCGTATCCTCTCTGCTAGTGTGCCCTGGGATAGAATCAGATCAATCAAATAGTATTTAAAGTCAACGTGAATTATTGTTTGCAAGCCTTTTTTTGCAATCCATGTTTGTAGCATGATGTATTTCTGAGTGAAAAGTTATTCATTGTTTGTATTGTGGGTGTTACACACAACGGGTCTGAATGCATGTTTGCTAAAGCAGTGCCTAAATAGCTATTAACTATTGGTATCCAGCTTACATTGAATATTCTTCCAACTTTGGCAACTTTGGTTTTTGGCAAGATTCTCTCAAAGTTATGAACAAGACTTTTCCAGTAACATTAACAGAACTTCCATTTCAAAGTTATCTTGTCTTTAATAATGTTCTCAAAACGGTAGCACAAAAATATTATTTATGCATAGCTCACATAATTTTTTTAATGTTACTACTTGTTTCAGAATGTTTAGAGAATATTCAAAAATAAAATTTTTATGTTTGCAAAATGACAAAATGGAATGTTCCCCTACCATTTGCATAACCAAGAAAAAAAAAACATTTTTATAACATTTAAAAAAAAAAATGTTTTAAACATTCAGAGAGCATTTAGAAATAAAGTTTTTATAATTTAATGGGAAATTTTGGACAATAACCTATTCTCTACACCAAGGTAAGCAATAACATTATTACAACTATTTTTTGTACCTGGGGTGATTGCTTGAC
This sequence comes from Sinocyclocheilus anophthalmus, assembly GCA_018155175.1. Lineage (NCBI taxonomy): Eukaryota > Metazoa > Chordata > Actinopteri > Cypriniformes > Cyprinidae > Sinocyclocheilus > Sinocyclocheilus anophthalmus. The sequence continues at coordinate 59,709 of JADLZN010003413.1, forward strand.
ATCAGTTATTTATAGATACCAATTAAAGATTTATAAAAGGTAAATAGCGGGTTCATTTTTAATATTGATCATTGACAGGCCCGGACATTACATTTAAAAAAAAAAAAAAACAAAACTTAGATCAAATGTTTAGACTAGGGAGATAATGTAAACTGTGATGAGTTAAATGATCTACCTGAGGAGTAAGCTCTAATTCCAGCTCGCCTGATAGATATTGTCTCTCAAACTCAGCGTTTTCCCCAACGTATGAAGATATCATGCGTTTTATCTGTTTGGTTTTCAGAAGCATGCCCAGGCCAAAGTTATCAACCCTGCCATCAGAAACAATCACTTAGTTATTTAGTCACACATGAAATCACATAATACACTCTGGTGTTCCTTCAAGCCTTGATTCTTGAGGGCCTCTTTCCCTTTTTCCCTCTTTCCTGCCCCTTGACCCAATCAGATTATTTCCCAGTCTTTGTGTGTGTGTGTGTGTTTGTGTTTAAGGGTTCATGACAGGAACCCGTTGTAAACATCCCAGTGAGTTCATTCACATTAGTGAATTCTCTGGAAACGCTGTGTCTCTTCACTGACTTTACTGACACGTTAATTAGAGATCTCTCTCACCCAGCATTGTTGCTCACGGCTGTGATGTCTTTTACTCCTGTTTTTAACAGGCCGCTGATTAAATTCTCCGGGATCCCACACAAACCAAAGCCTGAGACAGAAAAGGGGGAAATTAAGCACACACAGTGATACCACTTGGGGACACATTATGTTCTATCTACAGCAAAGTATATCAGGGGAGGAAATACCACTTAGCTGTATGAACAACTTATCAGATAGGACTGCATCCTAGCTGTGCAGAACTACATGTATAGAGGCCACATTTAAGTGGGCACATGTTTTGATATGGCATAAGTATTAAGTTCTTCCTTATACCTCCGACAAGAAGCATGGAGCCATTAGGAATGTCTCTGACGGCCTCTGTGCCTGGATGTGTTATGGTCTACGGGGTCCCGATGAATAAAAACATGTGAAAGTCCGGGTAAAAAACACATTTTTTTACTCTACTTGAGTCATGTTTTTTTCAGTACTTATTTACTGAACTCAAGTAAATTAGCATAAGGCGAAGAAATACTTACTTAAGCATACAATTTCTTCAAGTACTCTTTCACCAAGCTGTGCGTTTAGATTTTAAAATAGAGGCAGGCCAGGATGCTTTCTTGTTGAATCGGAAATTTCCCAATCAGTTCTTAAGAGTGGTAAGGTGATGCAAAAATGCTTTAAAAACATGCCAATTAGCTTATTAATGAGTTTCCTGACACACAAATGGACGGTATGTGTATGGGATGCGCAGACTTCCTTGTTTTTCAATACATAGTAGTAACACCTATCTACCAGTCAGTGGCATATTTTCCAATAATTGATGTTGGAATTTTTCAAACTAACGCCAGCGAAGGAAATTATTGAAATTGTTGAAATGTAATAGTGCAGTAAAGTCCCAAGATTTTTCCAACATGTGGAATTTAGAAGATTTCCCTTTCTTGACAGCAGGCCCTGAGTTGTCCTTTTCAAAGCCTTGCAGCGGACATTTTAGCGCTTTCAGTACTATTGCCAGCCAGCCTCCAGAGAATAACCCAAATATACAGTTCAGATGGTTTGTAAACAAGTTTAATTCAGTTGGGCTGACATGAGCCGCTCTCTTAGCTAAAGATCTTATCTGATATTGCTTGCTTACAGAACAACACCGCTGGCATATGGTTACAGTCTGACTCAGCTCCTGATGGCATGGAGGTTATATACACAATTATCATAGCATCACACACTTCTGATTCTAAACCTCACTGGTTACACTTTGGTAGCGGCACTTGAAAAGGAAAGTACGGATCACAGACATAAAGACTCAGGGCACTGTGGTGGCACCACACTCAAACACTTGGTGGATAGCCTTCAAGGCATTGGTAGTGGTTGAGTTATGTCTTTCTCTTTGCAAAGCTGTCACTTAGTCACTGCAGCACAGAGTTCTATATCATGACTTGCAGCACCTCTATAGATTTCTTCCAGAAGGATGTCTTCTGCCAGTAGCTTGCTGACCTTCCATCAGATGGGATGATTTGTTTGGGGAGACATATGTTAGACATGCGGATGAAATGGCGCTTTCAACTAATTTTTTATTTTGTCTCGAGTAAGACACTGTATGACATTCACGTTACATGATTTGATTGATTTTTACGTAGAAAGGGCGACAGAACGACCAGCGCATCCACAATTAAAAATAATGACATCTAAGGGTTTTAATTAAACGCTGGGGCCAAATTCAAAAACAAACTAAACATTAATAAGGTTGACACCCAGTAAGGGCAACCCTGGTGTTTCAGGCGATACGCAGCGTTGCGCTACTTTGCCATAGGGAGGATAGGCTCTGCGGTACAGAATATTGTTGTCTTCCAAAAAAAAACAAAACTACTGTAAAAGTAATCATATTACAGGGTTAGTTCACCCAAAAATTCTAATTTGCTTGTTATTTACTCACCCTCAAGTCATCCTAGGTGTAAGCATTATGACTCAGTCTTTCTTTCAGACGAATGCAATCGAAGTTATATTAAAAATGGTCTTGGCTAATCCATGCTTTATAATGGGAGTGGATGGTAGCCCAAAATTTGAAGTCGAAAAAATTGCACCCATCCATTATAAAAGAAGTCCCCAGGATCCCCATGGGGTACTAAAGCCTTCTGAAGTACGCAATGTTTGGTGTAAGAAAAATATCCTATTTAAACTTTATAAACCATTTATCTTATGCTTCAGACGATAACTGTTGTACGTGCATTCACGAGAGAGTGGCATCCAGCGGGTGACGTAGCACGTAGGCAAATGCAGTGACGAACGTGGAAGCGTTCCGCTGGACGCCACTCTCTCGTGAACGCGTGTATGACAGTTAGCGGAAGGTAGAGATTACATTTTGTAAAGTTTTAAATATGGATATTTTTTCTTACACAAAGCCCCAGATACAGATCCCCTGTAAAAACCTTGTCTCAGACGACCACCGGGACAAAACCACAGGAACCAGATGAGTCCTCTGCACAATATGACATTGCTGCAGCCTGGAATTGAACTACTGGTTCGTCTGGTCAGAGGAGAACTAGCCCCCCGACTAAGCCTGGTTTCTCCAAAGGTTTTTTCTCCATTCTCTCACCGATGGAGTTTTGGTTCCATGCCGCTGTCGCCTCTGGCTTGCTTAGTTGGGGACACTTCATTTACAGCGATATCGTTGACATGATAGGCAACTGATTGCACAGATACTACTTAAACTTGAACGAGCTGGATGTGAATGACTCACTGAATTTCAAGGTAGATGAAACTGACCTATTAACTGAAATATTTAGTGTTTACGTTATGTTGTCACTTTGAATTTATGTACTGACACAATTTGGTCCTTAGTATATGCTGTACTAGTGGTGCTGTGACACAATCTGTATGTTTATAAAAAAAGCGCATTAATATAATATAAAAGGTGACTTGAATTGACACACAACGCCATTCAACATCGCTTTGCTTCAGAAGGCTTTTATTAACCCCCTGGAGCCGTGTGGACTTTTTTTTATAATGGATGGGTGCAATTTTTTCGACTTTTAGAAATTTTGGGCTACCATCCACTCACATTATAAAGCATGGATTAGCCTGGAAATTATTTAATATAACTCGTATGGTAACACTTACAATATGTTCCATTAGTAATGTTAGTTCATTATTAACTAACCGGAAACAAACAGGAGAAACAAACATTTTATATACATATTTATTCATCTTGTAAGAGAGTAATGAAATAACACCAGTCCGTTAATTGTTGATCATGTTAATCACAGGGCATTAAATAATGTAAACTAAGCACAGCTTTTGATTTTAATAATGGATTAGTAAATGTTGAAATTAACATTAACTAAGATAAATGCTGTAGAAGTATTGTCCATTCTCAGTTCATGTTAACTAAAGTAGTTAACTAATGTTAAATAATGAACCTTATGGTAAAGTGTTACCACTCTGATTGTATTCGTCTGAATGAAGAAAGTCATATGCACCTAGGATGTTTTGAGGGTGAGTAAATCATGGGGTAAATTTCATTTTTGGTGAACTATCCTTTAAATACTCAAACACGGAATGCAACTAGTTTTGCTGCCAATGTGAATGTGGCTTTACTTATTATTATGGTAAAATCACAATCAGTCTGACTGATTATAATGTGGAAACTTGTATCTCTTCACACAACACACAAGACATTAATTGTACCTCCTCTATATGCTTTGTTTCTTTTGATTATAGCTCTGTTCGTGCCAAAGCACATGTCACAGATGAGAGAGCATTCTGTTGCTGGGTTTGTGACACTGTGGGAGGTCACCAAAAAAGAATCATCACTGGTTTCATATCTTAATAACTTGAAGATTGATTAAAAAATTTTATAATGTGTACAGTCTTAAACACGGACGGTCCCCCGAAAAAAGTAAAGGTGTGTTCTATGCCATCATATCATATATTACTTGTGTAATTTCACGTCACAAATTGAAAAAAAAGCTGTTCACGTCCTTACGTATGAAACTTTCATAATAACAACTTGTGAACTGGAGTTTTCTGGAAGAGCTACGGCTGTACGAGTAGACCACTGACCCTCAAGCGGAACAGAGAAAAAACGTTGGCGCTTCCAAGTAGTAAAATGTAATAAGCAGTTGTATTTCGTAAGTATTGGTTTTATAAAATTCGTGGTAATTGACTTTTGCCAAGGAGATGTTTTCATAACAAAAGAAATGTGAACAATAAGTATAAGACCATGCAGCACAGAGTACGCTATCTAGGTCTATCCATGTGAAACATCTAAAGAAATAAATTATAACAGTAGTCAAAATAATGCATTGCATGTGCAATGTGGTTACTTGTATGGTGTGTTGGCAGCTGGCAACATAACAATTCTGTTCACTGCTGGTCATGTCGGTTAGTGATAGTCTCGCTGTAGAAACGGCATAATCACCGCGCCACAGGGACACCGTGAAACCAGCACCGAGACATTGGAAACCAATCATGTCGTTAGACATCTCGCAATTACGGTACATTACAAAGAGGCATGCAAGCTGCATAATGCTCAGTAATGCCTCTTACATACTTGCATCACTTTTTCAAGGTTACTTTAGCAAAACTTTACATATCAAGTCAGAAATATTTAAATACATTGACACAGACAAGAAGCAATGTAAGGGATTGTATCAGAATTAGAGTTTACATGTTATTTATACTTTTCAGTGGATTATGGGGTTAACCTTAAATTTGGCTTGATGTTCATGATGAAGGACTAAACATTTAGAACGTTTGAAGTCAAGCTACTTAAGTTTTACTCAGTAGTAAACTATATATTGAAATGGTAGTTAACAATAAAGTAACTCGTGTCGGCTGTAACATGCATTAGGATGTGTTGTAATGTCATTTGCGCAGCATTTCACCCATGGTGTTAGGTTTTTAGCATAGTGCTAACATGTCTTAACGCATTGCTAGCATGTTGATAGTTTATTTTACCTTGGTAATAGCCACGTTGTAAACAGTTTTACTATGGGGTTTGAAGTTACCACATTATACCATGTTTTACCAGGTGACACCATTTGCTAACACATTTTAAAACACATTTTTAACATTTGCTATGGGTTTTTTAAAATGTTGCTAGCACTATACTAATTTGTCTAGCATGTTTTATAAGTTTTAGCAGTTGATAACGTTTGTTGACCATGTTAACAACATGGTAAAAAGACTAAAACCACCATTCTTGTCCCACACACTGATATCAAACTGATCCATATAAAAGTATTTTATTGCTTGCAACGTTTCAACCATAAGGGCTTCTCCGGAACACATTAAGTGAACTGAGGTGCAACTCTTTATAGGTAACAGGTGGTCATTCTAATTAGACACACGTTCAATCACAAATGTAGGTACGCTCCCACAAAGAGAGGAAGAAAAAAAAGGCAATACAAGTCAAATTCGAATCAATAACCACTCCTCAAAATATTTGGACAATATTAAAAACAGGTGAAGAAATATACACACAATCTTATAAGAAAGGCTTACAGTTTTTTAAAAATTGCTTGGACACTAAAAGTGATACTTGAGGCCCACTTAGTGAAACCATTCCCTCATATACCTAATCTTTAGACCAAGTCTGCAAAACTACAAGCATGTTACATGCTTTAAACTCAGTTTGATATTGTAAAACAAACTTTTTGCAAAACTCTAAACACAGTTCTCTACATTACACACATCATTCAAAACTAACAGCTCTTTTGTTTAATTTGGGAAAAGGAAACACTGCCGTTAAGCCCACTCATTTAACTGATGACCTACCCACCAGTTGATCGATGTTGTGGATGAAAACACGTGTTTACCTCATTTTTCACTTTAGTAATCAAAGAAACTCAGCTCTTATCTATACACGTATTATATATATATATATTATATATGTATACCCTTAAGGTACCAAAATGGACCCGTTAGTACAACCAATCGGTACCGCACCAGTGACAGCTTTTTGTACCCTTTATTTCTGAGTGTGTATATATACAGCACTAGATCACAGATGCAGATCAACAGTTGATATACCTACCTAAGTAATGTAGATATATATTATTATTATTATATATATATATATAGGGATATAGAGTATAATAGTAATAAATATATATATATATACTAGATATCTATCTATCTATACTGAACATGCATACAAGCCAAGTCAGAAAATCAACTTTATTTCTAAAGTACTTTATACAATATAGATTGTTTCACAGGAATGTTTCATGCAAATAGTATCAAATTCACCATCTGACGCGCTATAAAGCAGCATCAACAAGTCAAATAGTGTCATTCTACAGCTAAGTCAGTCAGTCCAGTATTGATTCAGTTCAGTTGCATAACTGTGTAAAATTCATCAGTCATACATACTGTATATACAGTGTATATGTGCATGTACAGTATGTGTGAGTGCTATGACTAACTTCTGTTCTTCACTGCACTCTGAACAAGCAAAAGACACGAGTAGTGTTTTATATTTTTCACATCTGTGTGTAGTTTGGCGTGTATGTGGTTAATTTTTTTTATGTTTGTGTGTAGAGTTACTACGCAAAAAATAAAATTTTTAGAAGAGTTAAAACCGTTTTCAAATCGTTTTGTTTGCTTTTGCAAGATGTGTGTGACTTTTTGTATGTTGTGTGTGTGTTTTGTGGTTTTGTGTTGTAGGAGTTTGAGAAATTGAGCATTACACCCAAAAGCGACGTGTCATGTCCGACACATTGCCTTGACGATGTTTAAAAACCAATCGAAGGGATCACTTTAGTAATTAAATATGCTTATAGAACATTGTATGCCTATTTGATTTTGCTGTCAATGTCTGTTCTTCTTCACAGAAAGGTACAATTGACAACATTTTTCTGATACGGAACTTCTAGCAACGGATATGGTTGGATGTGGTTTGTAATTAGTCTAATTCATAGGAACCCTGAAACACTGAAGTGCACTATGGAGTGATTGTGATCACAGAGGAGTATCAGTTTGTCTTGATGTAAGCGTTTATACATTCTGAGGCAAATTCAAACTTGAACCGATTAAAGGTGAAGTTTTCATTCTAAACCTCTATTTAAAAGCCTGCCTTTAGGCAGTTTACAAGCGTGTGCGTTAGAGTGTGTAGCACTGGACGAATCCTACTCTCGATGGTCGCGCCTGATTTGACTTAGATTTTTGTACTGGGTTATCGTAGGGATGATAGAAAAGCTAAGAGTGAATTGTAGGAAATCTCATCACTACAGTGAGTGATACAAGAACAGGTAAAAAAACACAAAGGCGTGGCCCTTTGGCCAGCATTGGGGGGGAATCTAAAGTGTTAACACAGCACGGCAATTATTTTAGCGATTCTAATTTCTCATATTTTTCAAAGAGGGTCCTCCAATGTTTTTATCCCTTAGAGGTCAAAAGATCGGCGACGGACCCAGATATTGTTTGTTTTCACTTAACAGCACGTTTTTAAACATCACACTTTACTTGATCTGGACAAATGTGAATATAGTAGAAATATTAAAACTCTACTTCGATCATTTGACCACTGTTGATAAAACGTGTTGCAGTCAGTGATAGTATTTAGTTAATTATGTCAGGATAATGCAAATAATAAATCAGTATGTGTCATGTTAGACTAGAAATCATCAAACCACGAGCATTATCAGTCACGTGTATAGCATCGGTTTATTTGTGGACAAGATTCACAACTGAACTGCTGTGAAAATAAGGGCTCTATAGGGTTCGCAAAAGATGGCATTACATGGAGATATATAGAGTTATATTTCCTCAGTTTTACTTATTATTTCTTCAGCAGAATCATCATTAGGATTCATTTTGCTCTATTTATGCGATTGTGATGAGTAAAGTAGCCGAGCCTGGGGTGTCTCTGGTGTGTGTTACTCTTGACCGAACTCGTGACTGTGACCGGTGACTGCACGATCTACATGCATCGGTTGCCTTCACTCTTTCGTACGTGAGAACACAGATTGATAACCTCGCTCGTACCCACGAAAATATCCAAAGTAATAAGAGCACGACCATTATGATAGATATGGTTTGTATGTGATTTCTTTAAGTTGGGGTATTTCATAGCAAAAAAATAAGGTGTACATCTGAAATGCTAATTTGTGCAGTGATATAAAATGCTATAAATAGTATATTTTAACAACAGTAAACGACCAAATTCCACACGAGATCGCAAAAGGAAGTTATTACAAACACTCAATGATGGTTTAAAGTGAGTTTTGAGTAAAAGCTATACTTAAAAAATAATCTCACTAAAGTGTCCAGACAGCGCGAGCTGATGCTAATGTTAGCTCTAATGCAGCTGCAGAGCAGGTGCAGCTCTTCTTCATAATGCATTTTGTCCTAATAATTCACGTAAAGTCATAAGAAAATGTTTTGTTGTATTTTTATAGAAAGACTTTTGATAATAGGCTGATAAATTGTTCTGATAAAAGGTTCGTCGGGTGAGAACAATAAAATCATGAATGGGGCAGTTTGCCGAGCCAGACATGAGGAGACAGCTTACAGGAGAGCTTACAGGGGTCATAAGTCAATTTTATTAGCCTTTTATTAGCCTTCTCTAAAAACACACATGGCATTGTCTTGGAAAATGTTTCATAAAATTCACAGTTTTAGAGATTATATTCTGAAATTTCAATTGAAGCATTAGTAGACTTGTGGCTTTAGCTTCATTGTGTTTCTAAAACCATTTACCACAGCAACATATTTTTTATACATTTAAAAAATGTTTTTAATATTTTTATTTTTGTTTTCATGTTTGAGCTTATATATATCTTTATTATCATAACAGTCGGAGTAATTCTGATTCCTGAACAGTAAACTTTGACCAGTGTTCAGCTTTTGGGAACATGTGTTGTTATGGATCGACCACGGAAGCATAAAATTATAAACGAAACACTTTTGTTTTTGCCCCCATTTTTCATGAGCTGAACTCAAAGATCTAAGACTTTTTCTATGTACACAAAAGGCCTATTTCTCAAATATTGTTCACAAATCTGTCTAAATCTGTGTTAGTGAGCACTTCTCTTTTGCCGAGATAATCCATCCAACTCACAGGTGTGGCCTATCAAGATGCTGATTAGACAGCATGATTATTGCACAGGTGTGCCTTAGGCTGCCACAATAAAAGGCCACTTTAAAATTTGCAGTTTTACTGTATTGGGGGATCCGAAAACCAGTCAGTATCTGATGTGACCACCATTTGCCTAACGCAGTGCAACACATCTCCTTCGCATAGAGTTGATCAGGTTGTTGTTTGTGGCCTGTGGAATGTTGGTCCACTGCTCCTCAATGGCTGTGCGAAGTTGCTGGATAATGGCAGGAACTGGAACACGCTGTCGTTAACGCCGATCCAGAGCATCCCAAACATGCTCAATGGGGGACATGTCCGGTGAGTATGCTGGCCATGCAAGAATGGGGATGTTTTCAGCTTCCAGGAATTGATTACAGATCCTTGCAACATGGGGCCGTGCATTATTATGCTGCAACATGAGGTGATGGTCGTGGATGAGTGGCACAACAATGGGCCTCAGGATATCGTCACGGTATCTCTGTGCATTCAAAAAAGCCATCAACAAAATGCACCTGTGTTCGTTGTCCACAACATACGCCTGCCCATACCATAACCACACCTCCACTATGGGCCACTCGATCCACAACGTTGACATCAGCAAACCGCTCTCACCCACACGACGCCATACACGCTGTTGGCCATCTGCCCTGTACAGTGAAAACCGGGATTCAGCCATGAAGAGAACACCTCTCCAAAGTACCAAACGCCATCGAATGTGAGCATTTGCCCAATCAAGTCAGTGGACGACGACGAACTGCAGTCAGGTCGAGACCCCGATGAGGATGACGAGTATGCAGATGAGCTTCCCTGTGATGGTTTCTGACTGTTTGTGCAGAAATTCTTTGGTTTTGCAAACCGATTGTTGCAGCAGCTGTTCAGGGGTAATATGAGTTCTTTGGGGGCTGGTCGTAGAGCAGATCTTGGATTGGTGAAGACTGCTGGATGTGGAGGTCCTGGTGGTGGTAGAGTTAAACTTGCGTATGCGGTGGGTGGGTGTCATTCACCGGTGGAGTGTCCTGACAAGTTCTCTTGACACGCACAGTCTGGAGAGGCTTGATGAGTGAGATATGTGGAACATTTCAATTGACGGACGGCGAACAGCTCTGGTGGAAAATTCCCCGCTGCGGCAGCCATTGCCAATGCGTATACGTATTTACCGTCAAAAAACCTTGCGACATCTGTAGCATTGTGCGCCGGTACTACGACACACTAGACATTTTAGACAGGTTGACTTTATTGGTGGCCGAGCCTAAGGCTAATACCTGTGCAATCTTCATGCCTTCTAACAGCAGTCTGTGATGTGTGCCACAACCTGTGGGAGTGGATGGATTCTCTCGGCAAGGGAAAGTGCTCACTGATCACAGATTTGAAGATTGTGAACAATATTTGTGGCAGGTGAAGGAAACCTAGCCTGTGATTGTGACATACGAAGGAAGAAGTCTTAGTCTTGAGTCAAGCTCATGACAATGGGGGGAACAACAAAAGCAAGTGTTGCAGTTATAATTTTGCTCCTGAGTTGTATGTTGCGATGAGAAAGACCATGAGCAGCAACCTTTTCCTGTGCGGTATGTCATTGTGTCTCCATGTGGGAAACAATGGCGGGGTTTGTGTCAGCCTAAAGGGGAGTGTAAACTGTCAAACGTAATTATAACCATGTAGCTAAGATCAGATTTTCGGTCCGGTGATAGTGACAACCGGCATCTAACTGTCTTCTCTGGTAAGTGATAGGGACATTGTTGGTAATTGTGGTAAAATGTGTACTTTATTATTAATATGTAAAATGCTTTAGGCACCCAACACAATGGCCATAAATCTTGATACGCGCGGTACAAACTTGTTCTTCTAACATGTGATTATCTTATAATGTGTCGCAGTGTGGTCTCACTTGTGTTGTATTAAACTCTAGATCATACGTACCGCATCATGAATATGGTTAATATTAGATAAGGGTTGAACAAAGCCTAGAGCACGCAGGAGGTGGCAAAAGCGTCGGCCTGGAGAGTCAGCAGCCACGGGCATGACGTTTGCTTCAACCTTATCAAACACACCTGAACAAGCTAATCCAGTTCTTCAGGAGTACTAGAAAGCTACAGGCAGGTGAGTATTAATTAGGGTTAGAGCTGAACTCTGCAGGGCTGCGGCTCTCCAGGACCGGAGTTTGCCACCCCTGCCCTATAGCGTCCCATTTTAGACAAGTGGGCCACAATGTTAGTGCTTTACAGTACATTGGCATAGAGAGAGTACAAAAACGGTCAAGAGGGGGAGATTTTGAGAGGAAACTTTTACAATAGGAATGTGTTTGGATTTTTACTTTAAATACTTCACCTTTTGGTTTAAATGAAGAATTTGATATTAAGCCTTTCTTATAAGATTGTGTGTATATTTCTTCATCTGTTTTTAATATTGTCCAAATATTGTGAGGAGTGGTTATTGATTCAAATTTGACTTTGAATTTGTATTGCCTTTTTTTCTTCTTTGTGGGAGTATACCTGCATTTGTGATTGAACGTGTGTCTAATTAGAATGACCACCTGTTACCTATAAAGAGTTGCACCTCAGTTCACTTAATGTGTGCCTGACTTTTTTTGTACTGCACCTGAGCCCCATTTTGGTTTGTGGCATGTGCGCACCTTTTTTGCATTTTTGACAAACATGTTTTACCGTGCTAATATAGTTGACTAACTTCTTGTAGCACATTGCTTTTGTAACGGAACACCAGACTTTAAACATTGATATCAGGTTAACAGGTTTTATTGCAGATTTGCCACAATAAGCATGAGCTGGTAAATCAGATGATTGTTACATTGTTACTCATCTTCCATTTACTAAACTCTAACAGAGTTCTTTTGTATTACCCAGTTTGAGGGAGATTGTGGTAGGGTAGTCTGTGAATCAGGTGAAAGCATACACCTCTAACAGATGGCAGTGAGTATGAAAGGGAATGATAACAGATGGCTTGAAAGGAAATCGGGGAATCCAAGGAGATGACAGAGCAAGAAGATTTCCCTGGAAAAAACTGGGATATCGCTTGAATGTAAGTAGAGCAGGTAAGTTGTCCTTATTCATAAGTGAGACCAGACAATGAGCGAACGGCCGCGCGACGAACACAGGTGCGTGCTTATATTCCATGGCTGAGTAGAGAGGTGATTGCAAACATGTGTGTGCAATTCAGTATTCTGATGATTGTGATTGCTGTGAGGGAGTGACAGTGGAGCCTGGCAAATCCGAGTACGCACTGGAAAAGTGGGCAGGTTGGCAAAGGGAGTCCAGGGGCAGGTTGGCAAAGGGAGTTCTTAGTGCACTCTGCCTACCCGAGGAACTGGCTTCAGAAGTTCTGGTCACTGTGGCAGAAGTGGTCACTGTGGCAGAAGGTTTGCAGGAAATGTCTAATTTCCTGGATCTCCCTCTTCATTTGTGATCCGATTCGACACGCAGAAGGTAGCAGGAGAGATGAGAGAAGAGGCTGCTATGGCACACCCAGGAGGCTGGGAAGAATGCATCCAAGGAGAGTGCATTCCAGACCCTGGAGATGAACTGAGGTCCACAATAGGACACAATGACCTCTGGAAGACCATAGTCTCATGGTTAAACATCAACTCAGCAGTTTCCATTGCAGAGGAAAGTCACTTAAGTCCCTTCCACTCCCAGGTGTGACCAAGGACATCCTAGGCCATTCTTGGCCACCAGAAGCGATTGGCCCCTGGGTGGCCAGTGCCCTGGCATAGATTCGCTGAAATTAGATATCGAGCATCAGTCTAGACTGTATATTTGATGAGTTCTGGACAAGATGTTCGTGTCAACGCGCAGACACCCTCCAGAGAGCGACTCTTCAGAGGGGCATTGTGCATTCAGTAAAGTTGTTTCTCAAAGGACCATAATGTGACTCCAATCAGCCTAGAAAGAGGAACACAGATTCAGGGTCTCAGAAAGAACTCTCAGTGAAACGATGGGGAGCAAGAATCTTTACATGTGTCTGTTTGAACCAGGATGGAGGAGGATGGCGAATTGAAACTGACTTGGTAGAGGAAGTAAACAGTAAATCCGTCTAGTGGCAAAAATGTATCCAAGAGCTGGTGACTGTGTTGCGTCCAAAAGTAATATATTGATTATCCGAATTTAATAGGTCATTAATTATTGGTCATCCAATATTTTACATATTTAACACACTCTGTTAGCTATAATTTAGAAGTTTAATCTGGTCTTGTTGAGATATATAGCTGAGTATAATCAGCATAACAATGGAAACTAATCCCATATTTTCTAATAATATTACCAAGGGTCAACATGTATATTGAAAATAGCTGAGGACCTAGGACAGATCCTTGTGGCTCTCCAAATTTTACTGGTGATAATTGAGATGACTCCCCATTAAAATGAACAAAATGGCAGGTAGATCGTATAACTAGTCTTAAAGCTGCCCGTGAAACTGTATCGTTTTTAAATCGATCTATGAGTATGTCAGGATATAGTGTCGAACCCAGCAACTAAGTCAAAGTAAGAATAGACAATGAGAGCCGATGATTGAGCAAGAAGCAAGTCATGTAATTTAACAAGTGCAGTTCTGTGCTCTGGTGGCCTGAAGCCCTGACTGAAATCTCATAAGAGGATGATTATTTGCATGCAGGAAGGAGAACAATTGAGCAGACAAACTTTTTCTAAAATTTTAGACATAAAAAAAAGATTTGAGATGGGTCTGTAATTTGCCAGGTCACTAGGATCTAGTTGTGGTTTCTTAAATAAGAGGCTTAATAACCACCAGCTTGAATGGTTTGGGACGTGACCTAAAGACAACGACGGGTTAATAATATTGAGAAGCGGTTCTTATGCTACAGGTAACAACTCTTTCAGTAAATTAGTGGGTACATGATCTAATAAACATGTTGTTGGTTTAAATGCAGTGATAAGTTTATTTAACTCTTCCTGTCCTCTGTCAGATGATGTAAGGATAGTAACGGTGTTGCGCTACCTCCAACCAAGGTCTCCCTTCTTCTAACAGGAGTATGCTCTATGTTCTGATTCATTGTTCTTATCCACCAGGGTTAGGTTTCTGGAGAAAAGGTGGACGCCAACGTCAAGTAATTGAGCTTTGGGGGGTGTCACCCTGCTGGCTATCCTTGTTGAAAAAAACAGCATATGTTGGTTAGGTATGTTTTGAAGCATGGATGCTGGTTTGAGATGGTTTAAGATGGTCCTTAGTTGGTGTTAATGTGGTCAAGTGCTGGTAATGAGCGTTGCGTCAGATAGGAACAGCAGAAATGTGCCTTACACAATTGACCAGCTTAAAATAGGCTCATGTTGTTAAAGCCGCAACAGTTCCCCCACAAAAACCAGCAGCCATGCTTCAAAAACTCTACTTAAACCAGCATACAGTGTCGTGAAAAGCTTTTTGTCCATTCCTGTTGTTTATTTTTTGGCATATTGTCCACCAATCACTTAAAAGGGGTTTCTCGTCCTATTATTCTTTTCACTTTTTTAAAGTTACGTCAGTGGTCATGGGATATGTTGGGCATAAAAAAGATCTATGAAGGTGGTACCAATATCTCAAAGCTCACTCCAAAGGGAGATATTTAGTGTTGCTTAAACCAAATCATTTCAACGAACATAATAGCCACAAACGGCCGTTTGGTTTGGCCTATCCCACAGGGTTTGGGTTCCGGGGCTTGGTGATCATCACAAAGGGCTCATTCGAATTTCATACAAATAATTCGATGCCGCCTTACAGAAATCGAAGTGGTTAGGGGGTGGCGGTTTGGGTGGGGATTGCGCGTGTATGCATTGGGCAGTGTAGAAACGCTTGTGGTTGAGTGAGTGCATTAGACGAGACGACGAAGAAGAAGTGCTGCTATAGAGTTAGTGCGTCAGAGAAAATGAAGAAGAAGAGCTGTTGTGCTGTAGCCTCACATTTTTGGCGTGTCTAGAACAGCGGTTCTCAATTCCAGTCCTCGCGTACCCCAGCTCTGCACATTTTGTATGTTTCTCTTATTGCTTCATACGTTTTGTTATATTTGACTGTAAGTGCCCTGCGAAGTGGATATTCCTCCATGATTCCAGTTTGAGGGGAGCGTATATGTTCCATACAAAGGTTATTTAAGTGTGCGAGACATGAATTTAAATTTTATTTATTTACAGAGGTATATTATGTTCCACTTCACGCTTCTCTAGTAAGTTTTTTTTTTTGTGTGTGAAGACGCTGCAGGCAGCAGCACAGTGCAAATCTGATAATGAATATTCCAAAGTGAAGTAAACTTCAACAGATTTCCCCGGCTCACGGAGTAGGGAGCAATGAACACTGTGTAAGGATCATATCAATCAGAACACAGTTCATGCCGGAAGCACTCCTTCTAAACGAGAGATGATCTGAATCAGGTGTGATTATACAGAGAGACATGCACATCCATGCAGAGTGGGAAGGTACCTGCGAGGAGGTTGGTAACGCTGTGTCTGATAGACATTCCGTACAAAACTTAACACGACGTAGCTGGGCGCCCAGTGGAACAAGACGACGAACGGGACGCCCCGGTTGTGCCTACACCATAGAGAATAAGTATGATTTATAATTTGATATTGTGGCGCGACGCTGCGTTCGAGACCGTGTGCGCGGAGCCGCCTGAGAATGCTATTTTTTTTCACTTCAGGCAAGGCAGATGTTGTCAGGAAAACAGTGAGTGCAATTTCCTTTTTAACTCTGTTCTCGAGAGCATTATAACCCACAATTGCAATTGTGTGCTGCGCATTTTATATGAAGGACAGCGTCCACATCAAGTAAGTGTATAAGGTGCCGGTTCACCAAAAGCTTTTGTTGAAAGACGAGCAAGAGGCGGGGTAGTACTGAAACACCATCTAAGCTGTTCGCCAATCACAACGCACTTTGTTTTTCGGAAGGCGGACCTTCATCAAAGCCGGAACTAATTGAGCCGTTTGTGCCAGGATGGGGAGAAAGGTATTTTAATAATGTAACTTATCACAAGCATGAGACCAGTTACTAGTACGCAACCCCCCAAACAAAATCAAGACTTGAAAATTAAAAGGAGCACCATAAATAGGAACCCTTTTAAAAGATTCAGATCATCAAACAAATTTTACTATTACACAAAGATAATGCAAGTAAATACAAAATGACATTTTTAAATTATGATTTCTTTTATTAAAGGAAAAAAGCTGTCCAAACATACCTGGCCCTACGTGAAAAATTAATTGACCCCTCCTGTTAAATCATGAAAGAACTGAGATTAACACCACAATTATTTAGAAAAGAGAGTTAAATTTTTCTAGCCACACCCAGGCCTGATTACTGTCGGACCTGTTGAATCAAGAAATCACTTAAATTGAACCTGTCTGACAAAGAGACCCAGTAAAGTGAAGCGATGCCTTATTAATGCGCCAAAACATTCTATGCTGCCGATCTAAAAGAAATTCAAGAACAGTATGAGAAACAAAATAGTGACCTGATCAGTCTGGAAAGATAGTATAACGCGATGCTACGGTTTGGGACAGATAGAGCCATTCTCCACAAATGGAGAAAACTTGGAACAGTGGTGAACCTTCCCAGGAATGGCCGGCCTACCAAAATTACTCCAAGAGCGCAACAAAGACTCATCCAGGAAACCCAGAACAACATCTAAAGAACTGAAGGCCTCACTTGCCTCAATTAAGCTCAGTGTTCATGATTCAACAATAAGAAAGGGACTGGACAAAAATGGCATCCATGGGAGAGTTCCAAGGCAAAAGCCACTGCTGACCAAAGAGAACACAAAGTCTCGTCTCTCATTTGCCAAAAAATATATTTTGTTTATCCCCAAGACTTTTGGGCAAATATTACTGATGAGACAAAAGTTGAACTTTTGGAAGGTGTGTGTCCCATTAATTCTGGCGTAAAAGTAACACTGCATTTCACAAAAAGAACATCATACCAACAGTAAAATATGGTGGTGGTGGTAGTGTGATGGTCTGGGGGTGCTTTGCAGCTTCAGGACCTGGACATTTTGCCATAATTGACGGAACCATGAATTCGGCACTCTATCAGAAAATCCTGAAGGAGAATGTGCGGCCCGTCACTTTGTGAAGCAAGGAGGTTTGGACAGCTTTTTTTCCTTAATAAATGAAATCATTATTTCAAAACTGCATTCTGTATTTATTCGGGTTATCTTTGTGTAATACTAAAATTAGTTTGATGATCTGAATCTTTAAAGTGTGACAAATATGCAAAAAATAAAAAAAAAACAGGAAGAGGGCAAAAACCTTTTCACACCACTGTGTGCTGTTTTGTTGGTTCAAAAGGGAATGACTGGACTATGCTCCGACTCTGTTTTTGCAGCATCAAGTAAATGACACTTTTGTTTTTTCTGGACAGGGTAGATTAGGAAGCAGAGTGGCTTTTAAAGGAATTGTTATGGGTCATTAGCAGTGTGGCTTGGAGTCTGATGAACAGCGGGACTTGGCCTGCTTTCAGCAATGATTAGAGTGAGTAGCATGAGTAATGGAACTGAAGGTGTGGAAGAATCGACGAGTAGACGTGTAGAGGAAACCACAGGCAAGGGGAGGATAAGGGGGAATGGGATAGCGAATTTCACAGTGATCCTGTTAAGCTGGTATTTAATGCAGGGGAAGTTGAAGGATTGGACTGTGATCTTGATGTGAAGAGCCTCTTCTCAATAATCCATACGCTTCTATTAGGGATGGGAAGAAGTGGGTTATATTTTGCCAAGAGGCAATGGGCTCACTTATGGCAATGAATGTAGGAAGGCTACTGTCCCAGGTTGGTTTATGGGGTGGCAACTGTGGTGGCTTGTTAAGGCTGAAAAAATCACCTGAATGGGGGCATAGCATTAAGGCAAAACTGTCAGCTCTTTTTCAAGGACTTTCAATAGAGTGAGGGAGGACTTGGAAGGAGGCTTGAGGTTGCCTTGGGAAAAGGTCAGAAAAAGCAGGAAAGGAAAAGTCATCACCCCACTTCAGGGGACTTCACCAGTAGAGGACCAGGAGAGCACGGAATGTGCTATAGCAGCCATGGGTGCCCTAACAATGATTGCCAGTGTTGGATTTCCAGAACCCAGGAAAGGGCTTAGATTCACATGAAGGGACAGTAGGTGGACAAACCGAACATGCTTTAATCCGTGGGCACCACAGCGCGCTGCAAAATGTATTGCAGCTTGACCGCTGAGTGGCACTTTAACCACAAGTTATCAAGCGAACGCTTCAAAGCACATTTTTACAAATAGCCGTCAGCTTTGCCTCACCGATGTGTTACATTTGACGGCTGCAGTCGGTGGAAAATGAAAGAAAAACACTGTAGTTAAAATATTTCATATTCACCGATGCAAATTTAGTAATTATGAAGTTATGTGCGTTTCTCATTTAGAGCAAATTCAAGCAGGATAAATGTCAAGTCTATGAGCTTGTGCTTACATTTACGCTAAGCTAAGTATTAATATTTTAGATTTGAAACATTTAAAAGATGTGCAGCATTATTTATATAATATGAATCGTGTTATATTACCTTAAAGAAATGGTGGTTTACTTTACATCGGAGCATTAAAAGTGGTAGCCTATTTCAGTAGGCTAGGCTACATACATGGATTAATATGCTAAATGTCAATATTTTCACATTACTTAATATTTGTCACAAATACATTTTTAATTTATATTTTAAAATTCCTTTAATAAAACAGCATGCATTTTGTCACGCACATACTTTATTTGTTACCTGTCCTTTATTTTAACAGAGAACTAGGCTATGTGGGAAAAAGATATCTGTTCACTAATTAAGAAAGTGTTGCGTATTTTATGAATTCTTTCCTTTATTTTAATAAAACATGAGGCACTGTATAATTTCGCTCCCGTTATTTAGGCCTAACTAAAACAAAAAACAAATAAATTAAACTTGGCACGATTTAGCTAAATCATTGAAACTGAAAAGAAGGGACGGATTAATAAAACGTCCTCTGTTTAAACTCAGGTTCTCTCATTATAGCTATGCTGATGACTGATAGCCTACCGTATAGGTCTGTACTGCTGTGATCTGTTTCAGGCTTTCCGTATCATCATAATATTTTAGAAATGAATTCATTCTAATAACATTTTAGAAATTGCATTCTCAACGAGAACATTGCAGAAATTTAGCCCAAGTCTACATTTGCTGTGTGGGTCAGAAATGCACAGACGGACTGAAGGACAAATCGTCAAAAGTGCAGAGTGCAAGATTTGGTTGTTTGGTGTGCATGCTGCTGAGTGCAAGAGATGTGCTGAGAGGTTACATCATTTATTCTTACTTGTCTACATATTTTTTTCTTCATTACAAATCTTGTTTGGTTTTATTTTGTATCATTGCATGTAAAAAATTATTTACTTTGTTATGCATATGCAAAATGTGAAACTGCAATCTTATTCGCAGTCTATAACATTTTATAATTATTTGTACAATAATATTTAAATTAACCTGTTTGTATCTTTATTATTTAATGCATAAGCGATTTATTAAAACAATTTTATGAGAGTCATTAAAACAAGTTTATGACTGCAACATCTGTTTAATCTTGATCAAGAACACTATGATCAACGAATTGGAGTGGCATCGCCCGTCAGATCATTTTAAAATGTCTAATAGCCTTCAATTTACAGGTTATAAATGCACCTGTCTCGGATGTAGACTTGTGAAGATTTATTTTAATGCAGATACCATATTGTAGCATTAACCTAAAATAAATGTGCTAAATTACTATTCATATTCAGGTGTTTGTGCGGAATAGTATTAATGTGCATGCATGACAGGGAGGATCACTTGAATTTTTTCTTCAACGTGACCGGTGTCTGAAGCATACATCTAAACATGACAATAACATTGGCCGGCGACACCCTATGATGCCACTACCGGCGCGACCATAGTATAAAAGGGCGCCGAGAGAAAATGTCATCCAACCTTTCTTCGTTGAAGCTTTGTCCGAGCATGGGCAAGGAAAAAACCCGAGGACGCAGTGTCTCGTTCCCTTATCAGGGAACCATGGTTACATGCATAACCCTGAGACGTGCCCTTCGACCGGGCTTCCGAAACTGCGGTCCGTAGAGGTCGCTGTGGGGAATGATATACCCACGCCGCCATGCTGAGGGGAGTGCATGCCAGAAACCACGGCGAGCACTAAGTACCAACTCTACCATAGCCACGGGAGTTGCCCCTAGACGCCTTGACGGCTGTCAGTGACATGATCCCCCTTCGGCCAAAGGGCC
This sequence comes from Sinocyclocheilus anophthalmus, assembly GCA_018155175.1. Classification (NCBI taxonomy): domain Eukaryota; kingdom Metazoa; phylum Chordata; class Actinopteri; order Cypriniformes; family Cyprinidae; genus Sinocyclocheilus; species Sinocyclocheilus anophthalmus. The sequence continues at coordinate 80,592 of JADLZN010003413.1, forward strand.
CCTGAGCGCATACCCGAAACAGACTTACATGAGAAGGGCTGGGTGGAAGCCCGAGAGCGCTAGGGCAGCACTCACAAGGCTTGGAATCAGAAGAAAGAGATTCCTTTAAGAGGATACGGCCAGATTACAGAGAGACAGATGTCTAAACCAACAAAAGGAAAAAAAACTACTGGTTGCTTAGTGTAAAATGAACATGCTCTATCTAAAAGAAACATAAGCCAGCGAACTACAGAATACAGACATCTGTATTAATAATTTTATATATTATATAAAAAATAAAATAAAATACAGCAATCCGGGATTTTAACCTGTGTCGCTGAAATCGCAGACTAACCTTCTACCACTGGACTGTGGATTAACTTGATATACCAACTTCCCTTTTCCATTGCGTGTGCACGCAAGACAGATGCGCTCTTCATTCATCTCACTTCTCAATAATAAACATAAGAGCGGCATCATGCAGGTAATTCTTGTGTGTTTCTTATGGTGTTCAAATGCTGATCTTATATAGGCCTAATATATATACAGGTATGTATATTTTTCATAATGAACTTAACTGCCAGTGAGCATGCTGCTTTTTGATGCTGCTTTTGATGAATAGCCTACAGCAAAACTGTCAAATGGCACTGATGATAATAGCAGAGTTTATTTTTCAACCTCACATAAAAATGATTAATGGAACAAAAATTAGGGCTGCACGATTAATCAAAATTAAATCGAAATTAAATCACAAAGGCGATAGATAAATCGCGATTAGGAAGAATCTGCGATTGTCATGTGTATCTTTCAGTGAAGCACGGTTCTGTGATCAGCAGTAAATCTCCATCCGAAGGCCAGAGGGCACTCTCGCGCAGAAATTTCAAATACGCCCCGCAGAAGAAATCAGGAAATCTCTATAGCAGTAGCTGAATAAACAGAAGATTTAACTGCTTTCATTGATTCAGGGTGACTAATAAACACACGACTACGACAATATATGGTTTATCTGAGTGCTTATTATTATAATTTTCATCATCATAAAGTATATCTATAATGCAATGCTAATCGACATAGCCTTTATCACTGCTTAGAATAATATGGAATATATTGTGTGCCTTATTCTGTGTAAGAAGCCATATAATCTCACAGAAGGATTTATTTCAAACACTCGACTGATGTTATGAAGTGAGTTTGGAGTAAAAACATGTTATTAAATGTGGTATTTTCACATGCTTTCAGATGGAGCAGCATTTACTACACAGAGCCGTAGTTCACTGAGAAGATACGCAAACAGCTTTCATAATCGCAGAACAATTTCCTCGATTTCATAATCGCGCGCGATTAAATCATCTGTGACAATGAACACGATATTGTGTAGCTTGTCAGTGAACTATGGCTCTGTGTAGTAATTGCTGCTCCATCCGAAAGCACGTGATGGAGGTTTACTACTGATTACAGAACCAGCTTTACGATTAAGATGCGCATGACAATCGCATTCGATTAATCCTGCAGCCCTAACAAAAACAGCTTTTTTAAGTCATTTCTTAAATATGAACCAAAGCGCGATCATACATTATTAACGTCTTACAATCATTATTAGCCCTTCATGGGTTCAGTCTTCGATGTATTCTCTAGTTTATTGTGAATATAAATCATCAGTTTTGGACACTGCAAAGCTAAACTGCACCTGATTTTAGAGCTTTGCATTTCAGCCCAAGCTCAACGGGTCCCTGTTCACGCAGACCGAGACAGCAATCCAAGCGCATCCTGTTTGTTTTCTGTAGTTTACAAAAGAACAACGTTTTGTTGATATTGTGAGTGCACTAGTGATGCGCGGATGGCGGCTATATCCGCAGATCGGGTGGGTCGGGTAATAAAAAAATGCATTCTGATTATTTGCGGGTGGGACGCGGGTGGATAAAATAAATCATTATTTTTAAGTGTTAACTACATTTTCTAAATTATGAACGTGTTTTAAATAGGCTACAGAAATGACGGCGTACTTCAAGTTGTTTCCACTGATATGAAGAACAAAATGAAGTGATCACACTGGCGCCTCCATGCATTAAGAGCGCTTCAGCTTCCACTCACTGCACAAACGCTTAGATATACTCCTAATCTTTTCACTTCTCACTTTTATCTAGGTTAAATGTTTAAACCTAACATTGTAATATGCTTTAAGTGAATTATATCTATATATTTTATTTTAAGCAAGTTGTGATGATTTGAGAAGGCTAAACTGATCAAACGTGATCAAAATCGGGTCGCGCTATCTGCTTGGTTGTCACAAAAAAAACTTCAATTTAACAAACAAAAAATTGTTCCAAACTTTTTCTAAATTAATTAATAATGAAAGAATAATTAAGAAATATAACTTTGCAATTAAACACAAAACTGAACTATTTTAATGGCTGCAACAGAAGCTGTGTAATTGAAGCGAGAGAGAGAGAGAGAGAGAGAAAAAAAGACACGGGCTCCAGTCGGACTCGCACCGAGAATACTGGCCAAGGGCCGGCTAGGGCCTAGGTTTGAGGCCCGTGCAGGGCCCTACCTGATTTATGCATTTAGAAACGAATGTTGTGAATCAGGGGTTGTTTTATAATTAAATGACAAAATTGTTAATTTTATTGTGTTGTCTAATTCAATTATTATTTGTAACATTACGGCTCCCCAATCTCCTGACAGCCCAAACTCTTTACGCTATTACTATCAGTAATTATTATATTTTTTACAAAAAATGTGTAATTATTCATTTAAGATGACACATTTTAACGAGAAATACAAAAAAGAGACGAAAAAATGAGTCACTTCTTAAATTCATGGGACATAAAACCGGAAGGCTTATCGGCGTTCATTGCGGTCTGTATATCGGGAATGAAATGTTTATAAAAAAGCAGAAACGACTAGATGTGTGACGACTGAAAGAGGCTAATCAAGCCGAATTATTGTAAATGTAAGTTCAAGCCTTTCATAAGTTTGTGGACATTTAATGGTGACTATGGTGCCAAAATATGTGTAGACACTAGACATGCCTTATATACACATCAAACATATAGCCAGACTTATACAAAGGCATTGATTTTTATGGTTAACTGCCCACATCCTTAAATGCTAATCTAACATTCCAGTTAGATTATACCTAATTGTCACGATTCTCTAGGGGCTTTCCATGTAGCAGTTTTAGCTATTAATCTGATTCTCAAAACTTATTTGTTCAAGGTTGTTGTTCGTTGTTCGTGTGTGAGTCACAAGGAAAATTGCGGACGCGAAATGTGCAGATCACATGAAAAGTGTAGCCTTGTACAGGGGAGACCATCGAGCCACAGGTTCGGAAGTTCGGTTCAACAAAATGCCTTAGCCTGATTGAAATGAAAGCCCCTTAATAGAACATAAGGAAATTGTGTAGTTTTAATGGTTTTCATAATGACCGTTTTTCATAATGTTTCATAACCATAACATGCAGTAAGAGCATTTGTGTAAATTTAATTATTTCTTCTTTTTTTTTAATTTGTGATGCGTTTGGCTGCAGCCTAAATTACTTGTCTCACTGATAGTGTGGGCGACCATGTATTTATAGGGATGGTGTATATGTGAGTATAATTATCTGTATTGGTGTTGTGTCAATTTTGTTCTTTGATCTCTGTTTAGCATAAGTATGTATAATATATAATTCCCGTCAGGGCGTTTGCTGTAACGTCCCTTTGCGCTACGCTAGCTGGGTAGTTTTGTGATGAGACGACTTTACCCGCGAACTGACTTGCAGGTTAACGCCGAGGCTCTGTCGGCTTAGTCGTCCGATTTGGTTGTCCCACTGCTATTTTTAGCCCTGATTAGCTCAGGCAGTAATTTACATTGAGTGTAAGTTAATCAATTTAGCATTGTTGATAGGAGTGCGTGCGCTGTAGCCTGATCTAAACTGCTGAATGTGTGGCTAGCATGATTGGCACATGCCCGCAGTTGACGATAGTATTTTAGTAGCTGCTAGGTTTTTAATTGTGCTTTCTTTACGACGCCTCCAAAGGGGCCAGCCCCCCCACCACATTTTGAAATTATCAAAAAGTCCACTAGAGTTCATACACCAACAGCGGCCCCGCACCTGAACCTTATGCTGGTTCCGCAAACCAATAAATAATATTACATAATAGTGGAGCTGGGTTGTGTGAGAGTGGAATTGCACAAAACAAGAGGTGCCGCAAAAGAAGGAAACAGGTAAGCAGCTTTCAAGCCGACTAAATTTTAAACAATATTACACGGCTAGAGTTTATGTTCTTTGAATATTTAGCATGACGGGATTTGGCCATAATCACAGCTGGGGATGATATCAGAACAATCTGGCAAGTTCTATGTATGATTATTGTCTTGAAGAACCATTGCAGTCAATAAAGTTAATATAGTACATTACATTATTGGCACCATATGGATAGTTTACCCCCCTGTCGGTGTCCTGTTTGCAATACGGACCCATAAACCCCACACGTTCCCACACATAGGCCACACACCAAAATATCCTTGCGATTCTCAGAAATAATTATTTAACATAGCACTAAATCACAGTGTGTATGAGTGAATGTGGTGTGAGTGGAAAATAGTTATGATTTAAATTGTGTTGATTATCTTGAATACCTGAATATTTGGGGATTGTTCCTGTTTTTTTTTTGCATTTTAACGACCTCCCTGTTATGTTATGTGTGCTGGTCCTGATTGTGGTTTCCCGCTCTTCAGCTTCCTTTGTGGTTACAGGTTCACTGAATAACGCAGGTGGCCATTGGGCCTGCCCTGAATTTGTTACACATAGCAAAACGTGTAGTTATATATGTACCAAGTGCCGACTATCAACATCTGGCACCTGTCCCATCATCCTGGTTACACTGTGATATATACCCCTGTGTTCGTGTGTTTTGTCAGGTAGTTGTAATGTATGGTTTTTGTTCTTCTGATGTTGTGCATGAGGGTCCTGTCAACTGAGCACCTGTTATTTGACGCACCGTTAAACTCGAGTGAATACGGCACGACTCGACCGTCCGCTTTCAACATGATAGCGCTGTGTTTCTCACCCATGTCAATTAGGAGGAGAGAGAGAGTCTGATAACCACGATGAATCGACACCGTGACATGTAAACCATATTCTGTGTTGTATCTTCCTGTCAAAATAACAGGTTCAACGACAGCGAACGCTGACAATGGATAATATTCATGAATCAGCGATAATAATGTAGTAGTTGTATTTTTAATAATTAATTACTATTATTATGACCAACAATATCTTAAACACCACTATTAGTCCTAAGTTCAGTTAAAATGACAAATTTGCATTCATTCATGGTTACCAAGTTTTGGTTCTAATCACTAGTTCTATCATTAAATAGAGCTTAATTATCATAATATCATACTATAATGCTTGACTGACTGATGTTAAAAGCACATTCAGTTAAGAAGCGTCCACTTTACAAAGATGAGTGGATTGGGTGGAATCATGTGTGTGGAGTGTGTGATGTGGATAAACTCACCAGAAACAATACAAATTTTGTTGCGGATTGTGGACAAATTTGTACCCAAAAGTTAGCAAAACCTGACAAAATCACCAAAAACATAAATTTGGGGACGTCCTCGTTTGTAAAACTGGTATGAAAATAAAGTAAACAACGTTTTTTTTTACTTTTGAAATTGTAAAAATGCCAGAAGGTTTCTGTGAGGGGTAGGGATAGGGGTGGGTTTAGGTTAAAAAGTTGTATAACTATCTGTATATAAAAACAATCGAAGTCTATGTAATGTCCCCATTTAGATAGCTAAGTAAACGCGTGTGTGTGTGTAAAGTAGTATATCAATCTGGCGAGTAAACAAAAAAATTTACTAGCCAATGGAGATTCAATTGCCAAGGTGTCCGTAGAAGGTTGTATTATGATGCTGTTTTTTGCTTTCACCCAAATAAACTCATATGAGGCAAATGTATCACATCTCGTCGTAAGCTACTTCTAGTACAGTGTGGAACATGCCACACACAGAGAAGCAGCGTGATAAAAACAATTTCCTAGTGCTATTAGACTAAGCATCAGCCCTTTTGGCATTCTGCTCAGTCAATCATATTCAACACACACACATATATCACATATTTTGTTAATAAAGAGTTCAACTTGTATTGACCCCAAAACATTCATTTGAGAATGATCATAATGATACAAAGCAAGGAGTTTCTGGTCTCTTACTGTGGATGGCAATGATGATCTTTTTCCAGAGGATGGCCGAGAAATGTCTATAAAAAAATAAGGGCAAGGTGAAAAGAGGAGAAAAAAGAGAGATAGGTTTCTGTAAGAAAATCTGTGTAGTGTCATTTGGAAAATCTGCCTCACAACATGGGTTGTTTTATT
>JADLZN010003414.1:0-62379 GCA_018155175.1 Sinocyclocheilus anophthalmus
AAATAATTAAATCCCAAGTTTACAGCAATATGTGCCATTGTATAGATTTGAACAACCATCAATCACTTAATTAAACCTTGAATTGAGTTCCTCAATGAGGTTAAATTTAGATTAACTGCACCAGTTCAGTTTAGAATCTGGAGGTACTTGCTTTCTGTGATGCGGGGTTCCCTTTCTTGTCTGGTTGCTGAAAGGGGTTTCCCGAGGTTGCTGATTGGCTGGAGGTTCAGTCTTGGGAGCCAGTGGTTGGGCGTTGGCTGGCGGCGCGGAGCTGTGGTCTGCAGTTGAAGATTAGACAGCACTCTTCTGAGATGCGGCGTTAGGCTTAACTCAGGACACGAAACTCTCAACGGAAAAGAAATTAAAGTCGAAGAATAGAAGTAAAGTTTGACGAGAGTAGGTGGCGTTTCTCCTCGTGGTTTTGGAGGAGATGGCGTGTAAGTCAGAGCACGCTCAAAATTAAAGAAGCATGACTAGGAGTGAAAAAGCTAAAAGCCGCATGGCTAAAAGCTAGACACAAAAAGTCAGACCCGCAAAAAGGCAAAAGGCAAAAGACCAAAAAGCGCGCGTTTGATGGTGTCCTGAGTATTTAAACAAGGCTGTTTAACACACCCCAAATGGTATCTCGACCAATTGTAGCTCGGGGTGTTTCAATGTTTCTCCTCATTCATAAATCAACTGTTATCTCATCATTCACATGACCTGCGTTTTTCCCGCTCTGGTAGAGTATGATTTTTGGACATGATTTCTATCACGAGGATATGTTACATTTGACCAAGAATTGACTGGGAGTAACGTTTCAAGCATGAAAATTCAAACGCACACATACCAAGCATGAATATGACCACTTAAGCTATTCAATAGTTATTAAAAAAAGACATACACAATAAGTGATTAAAACATGATAGTCAAATGTGTTGGTTACATACATGATATAGAGTTATGCATAGAAATTATTAGTTGCACATAAGTCATTTTAGTGTCATTTAGATGCATGGAAAGGCAGTTTCCGTGCCATTCTGTGAATGTATGAAACCAGAGATTAAAATGTCTTTAAGATTTTAGTCTCTCGTTCTTGTCGAAAGTGGGGGAAGTTCAATTTACAGGAGCTGTGACTGTAGTTTACTAGCGTTGATGTCCATGCTTTACATCGCTTTGACCTTATTCTGATACTTGCCCCAAATTTTACAATCTCCTTGGACTTGTCAAGGTGTTCTTTTGTGTTAATGTTGAAAACTATTCTGTGACAGGGGTTTAGGTTTAGGCTTGCTTCAGAAAGGCTAGGGTCTGATTTATGACATCCTGTCGTCTTGGGCCTCAGTGGAATTTTTGTGACTCCTCGTGCCTCACCTCGGTTTTGACCAAATCTTAGATTGCTGATTCGGTTGATATCCTCATGGCTTTGGAACAACATGGGGTGAATAAATAAGTTTTTTTTTGTTTTTTTTTTCCTGTTCCTTGAATATTTTCCTTTAAATTTGCCTTAACTTGGAAACAGTTGTGTACGGCTATTTCTGTTTAGAGATGAGACACACGATCCTTAAGCCATCTCTTCCAGAATAGAGATATTGCCCATATTGAATTTGTGTCAGCCACAAGTGGCTTATTAACTGCGAATATCCATCAGTAAAGTCAATACAGCTGTGAATGTTTAATTACATTTCAGCCAGAGAGAAATGTGATCTATAATTTCACACTAGCACAAATTAAGCCGTTTATCCACGGTCAGTGCACCACGGTATGTTTTGTGTTGGAATTTCCTGCATTGCAAAATCCATTTAGCTTTAAAAACCTTGTTTGAGCTACAGCTATGATTATGTTAAATGGCTTCCTCTCCTCTGTTTCTCCCCCAGTCAGTCTCTTCATGGAGTTTAATGTTCATCTCTCAGTTTAGCTTGGTTTGCTCTAAGAGCGATGTCTCTGTTAGCTGAGCTGTTGCGTTTGTCGACCTTGGCCTTCGGAGAGAAATTGCAAATGCCAAGGAAATACTTCCTCATTAGTTTTACCCTTAGCCTACAGCCTTCACAGCGAGAGACATGATATAATCAGAGCTTGTGCAAGGCTAAGCTGTCTAGCATTTCTCGATATAGCCAAAAGTCCACCATCAAAAGCAATTCCTACGGTGGCCGAGAAGTGCTAAACAAATCACAATTCTGAAAACAAAATAACAAATTACAAACGCAAATGCAAGTCTAAAAAGCAAAATAATAATTCAGAAAGCACAACAACAAGTCAGAAAACACAATGACAAAATCGAAAACAAAATAACAAGTCAGAAAAAACAACGACAAATCCGAAAACAAAATAACAAATCAGAAAACACAACGACAAATCAGAAGAGGTAGGTATAGTTTGAGACAGTGACATTGGTTTGGGATTGCTCACCGCTGTCTGGACGAGACATCTGTCAATCAACGCATTCAGGAAGAACCAGCCAAAGAACAGCAGAGTCATGGTAAAAAGTTCTGAGATGGTATTAAAGTAGCTCAGTTTAAATGTATTGTATGAATTGCCCTTACTATGGAATAAAAAATACGGAGTGTATGTTTAGATTTAGTTAAAAGTGGCTGTAATTCATCAGCTCCTGTGGTGCAGATGGATAAGCGCGTGTTGTTGGCATTTTGACGCGATTGACCCGTGTTCGATCCCACCTTTTGCCGAACTTTTTTTCAATCTTTCAACCCCTTTTCAGATCTCGTATCACATCGTAAAGGCATTTATTTTTCAATAAAAATTAAGGAAATAAAAAAAAAAAAATTGAAAATAAAGTATCGGGTAGGTGTAGGTGTAGGGAGGGCTTTATTGTACCAATAAGATGACATCCTTTATAATTTAAATTTAAATTATAATTTACACTCAGTACGTTATTATTGCATACTGTTTTATGTATGTATATGTACTACAATACTGAAGTGCAGATCATTGCCACTATTTGCAACAAGTAGATACTTGATAGTAATTCTGCTATTTTAACATAGTGTAAATAGAATCCATTACTAACACGAGATTTGAAAAGGGAGGGAAAAAAAGTTTGGCAAAAGACGGGATTGAACCCGGGTTGATCGTGTCAAAAAGCCAACGATATGCACTTATCTATCTGCGCCACTGGAGATGATGATTTACAGCTACTTTTAACTAAATGTAAATAGACACCCCATGTTTTTTTATTCAATAGTAAGGTCAATTCATACAATACATTTAAACTGAGCTACTTTAATACCATCTCCTAACTTTCTACCACGACTCTGCTGTTCTTCGGTTGGTTCTTCCTGTATACGTTGATTGACAGATGTCTCGTACAGTCAGCGGTGAGTAATCCAAAACCAATGGCGCTGTCTCAAACTTTACCTACCTCTTCCGGTTTGTCTGATTTGTCGTTGTGTTTTCTGACTTGTTAATTTGTTTTCGGATTTGTCGTTGTGTTTTCTGACTTGTTATAATATTTTCTGTATTGTTGTTGTGTTTTCTGAATTGTTTATTTTTGTTTTTTAGACTTGCATTTGCTTTTGTAATTTGTTATTTTGTTTTCAGAATTGTGATTTATTTAGCCTTCTTGGCCACCGTAAATTCCCCTTATTTATGGGGTTTTCACCAAGAGTTCCACACAGAATCAAGAGGGGAGAATCCCTATGAAATTGTTTGACACAAGGGAATCCCATCAAATTTCTGTAAAACACTCTTTAAAGCTCTAAAACCATGTAAATGGAGGCTCTTGCTTTATGAAAAGTCATAAAAATAGAATAATGAATCCAACTAGCTTTTTTTTAATCCACCAAAAAAAAAAAACCCCCCAGAAAAAAAAAAAAAAAAAAACACAGCTGGTTATTCTTGGCCCTGACGTAACCTTACACTTTTGGTGGAAATGGGAGGTTTTAACTATGCCCCCACCCATCTCTGTGTCAAACTCCGTAATCAATGCTGCGCTTGCTGTTTGTCCTGCCTTCACAGGTACAATGCACATCTCATCCATCCTGATATCAAATATTGTTGATGTTATTATTACTTACAGACATTAGTACTCAGCTACTTGTTATGCGAGTGTTTTTCACAAGCATTTTCAATGCAAATGCACATTATGTGCTTAACAGCTCCTGCAGACCAGGACAACAGCCTGAAAAGAAAAATGCTGCATGGTGCAGTATTGTATTGTAAGGCTTTTCTTTGTGTTCATCTAAATGTTATCCTATGCACTCTCAGCAGAACTCGTTGTTTTCATTTTCCATCTAAAGAATCCATCGATAAAATTTTATTTTAAAATCACATCGCTATGTATCGTGTAGCTACAGTATTTCCTCTGCTTACACCAAGGATGCTATCCTGCATTGATTCTGAACGAGAGGGGTAAGAATATCCCCCCCCTTTCCTGGCCCATTAAATTCCCTTAATATGTCTGCATGATATTGATTTCATATGAACCCCCACTTTGATGTTCACAATTTCGGAGTCATATTTCAGTCCAGCACACACCGCCAACATCTCTTTGTTTTTTGTTTTTTCTTGACTGTACTTTAGGACAAGATTCAATAAAGGCAACTATAATAACTGCTTGCAGTTTCAGAATCGCATCTTGTTAGATGCATTTAGGTATAATTTTCAAGCAGTTTTAGAATGTATGTTTCAAGGATTCATTCATACAAATTAGCATTATATATATATATATATACAGACCTATGGTGGAACATACACTAATTCACCAGTTTGAAATATAGTATGATATTCACACATGTGCCGCTGTGGCAAGCATGAAATATGGAAAAAAAAAAAAACAAAAAATTAAAAATTTAAAATGAGCATGCAAATTGTACTTTTGGAGAGATATATATTTTTAAAGAAACAACATTTTAGAAATATGAAAATAGCATAAATACATCATACACACACCACAGTATATAGATATATATAAAATGTTTGTGTGTGTGTGTATGCATGTATGTATGCTATTTTTCATATTTTCTAAAATGTTGTTTCATTAAAATATATATCTCTCCAAAAGTACCAATTTGCATGCTCATTTTATTTTATTTTTTCCATATTTTCATGCTTGCACAGCGGCACATGTTTGACTATCATAACTTATATTTCAAACTTTTGAATTAGTCTTATGTTCCACCATAGGTCTGTGGGAGGTCTTTGCTGAGCTGCATGGGAGATATATATTTTCTCCGCTTTCTCAGAAGCCCCATTCCCACAGAGCATAAAGTAAAACTCAGTGACAGGCAGTGCGATTAAAAAAACATCTGCACGCTGTCATTCAGTCCTATATTAAAGTTTTATAGAAAGTAAAACTAAAGTGTCAAAGTACAGATTCTGAACACTGCCAAAGTTTTTGTATGGAAAAACTCAGAGTGATATAATGAAACCGGAAACTCTGGAGCTGCCATGGGAATTTCATGATAAATTGTGCATGCAACATGACATACTGTAGAGTTTCCTTAAATTAGATTAAAGGAATATGAGGATGTTTGACTGTTACACATTGTTCATGTGGATTTTTGTAGATGTTTTATGTTTTGTGGCAATGCTTTATTGCACTCTTGTAACATATTTCAACTTGAGATGAACCTTTGGTGACCATAAACATTTTATGTGTATAGATACGAACCTTGCAGTGACCTCAGATATATATTCCAAAATATACCATGCTGTTTTATTTTTAGGCTATGTGCCCTCAGCATTTTTAATTCTGACAAAAGACGAGGCCCAATGATTTTGAGGTGGGCCTGTTTGTCATTTTGGCCAATGACAGATGGGCAGAGTGTTTAGGTAACCAGTTTCATTGTAGAGAAACCTTATAAATTACAAACACAAAATTTGGCTTTGTAAAGTCCAATACCTTGTGTGATTACATTTCATTTTCTTTCACAGGTTAGATCGATGGTCTGACAGTATTAACCTTATGAATGGTGTTATCATTGGACCTGCTGTGTCTCAGGTGTGGATGTGTAGGGAATACGTGCAGACTAGCTGAACAGTTTTTCATGTTTTTAGGGAAGATAGCACAGTCTTATAAGGTTTGTAATATCAGTCAATGGATAGAATTAATACATTAAAATTAAGCAAGCTGATATTTTTTTAAGTTTGAAATTGGATGCATATTATATTTCCTTTAATGGTCCACACTGTAGAAAATGCCATTTCCTTTATTATTTTGATTCATTGCAGAAATTACATTTGCAGTTTATTTTATTTAGAATCATTGAAAAAGCTTCTTAATAGTTAAGAGAAACAAACCTTCTTTTTACCATTTATAAATAATGCATGTTACAAATTTGATCTGTTTGAAGACTGAAAGTTCTCTGCATAACAAAGCTCTATTTTTAAATGTCATCATTTGTTGAGTAGTCTGATTCACTGGTGTACATTTACAATCTTGTTTTTGCTTTGTCGTAAGGGCATTATATTTGTGTAGTTATGCAGTATTGTTTCTTGAAACATTCTTATTTCATTGCAAGCACGCACAGGAGGAAAAATGCAGTGATGCAAACTTCAAGGTCAGCTTATACTGCTTACTGGCCATGGCCAGATGGGCATATGACCACTCCAGGGTTTGTGTTGTTTGGAAGAGTTTTTGCCTGAGCTGGCCGACTAGCAGGTATGACCCCAAGGAAATGCATTTTAAAAGTCATCCATTCACCCAGAGTCATTTGCAGGACTTGCCTGAGGTCTTTGGGGTCACTGAAGAGAATTGTTCTGCCATCTATGAAATTTTCCCTTACCGTTTCGAGGTATTTCTCTGGGAAACTCAGTTTTGACAGCTAAAAGGGGAGAAATGCACATATTTAAAAATGCACATATAATTTGTAAAAAATAAAAAATAGATATACAGCATATATACTGTACTGTGTGTGTGTGAGCTGTTATTATTATTTTTTTTAATGAATTACTTTCATGAAATGAATACTTTGATTCAGCAAGGACACATTAAATTGATAAAAAATGACAGTAAAGACATTCATAATGTTAAAAACATCATAGTTTCGCAAAATTTTAAGCAGGCATAACTGCTTGTCAACATTTCCAATAATATGAAATTAAGACTGGAGTAATGGCTGCTGAACATTCAGTTTTACCATCACAGTAATAATGACATTTAAATAAATTATATTAAAAAAACAGTTTTTTTTAATGTATACCCTTTTACAGTATTATGCTTTTTTACGATTTTTATCACATAATTACATCCTTTGTGAACGGAAGAAACGACTGCAGCTCGACTTTGTTCTAAAAACGGGACAAACCGCTTGACAATATTCCATCTTCCATGTTCATTACAGGTTTCCCCGATGAGAGGGACAGGAAAGCATTTCTCCCTGCTCTCTTGAGTCTGCGGCTCCCACGGACCCTGGCCAGCTCATTCTTGATGGTGTAGTTTAAGTTCACTGTGCAAAGCTTAAATATTTCCAACTCCCCTACAGTGAACTTGAAGTCTTTCCTAAGGAAAATCTCAAAGAGCTCAGGGTCCCAGTCTCTTTCCAGAAAGTTCTCCACTGCATATCCAATGATGCAGAGCTCCAGGCTATTGTAATTGAACACTTCCCATAGTGTCTTGGTATTATCAGCAGCACAGAATGATCTCTCTATCTCGTCACTCTGTCGGTCATCTTCAACACACTGAAGAATCCAACTTAATCTGCAAGGCCAGCGGTCCACCAAAACCACCCATGCAGCAATTTTCTCTGGAGGTGGAGGCTCCAATTTTCGGGTCTCCATAATCATAATAGTTACTCGAATGGAGTTAATCACTCGTCTCATGGACATTGTGTCTCCAGATATGTAAGTTTGAAGTTTGCTTTTATCTCTTGAGATGATGCAGGAAAAGGCAGACTCAGTTAATTTATACACTTCTTCTAGATTAAGTTCTGCTGCAGCAAAGTTTCCTTTTTTTGCTATCAAAGGAATGGCGTGTTCTTCTTCAGTCTCACTGTATTTTACCGAACACTCATCTTCAACCGAGAACGATGTCCCGGGCCTTCCTAAAGTAGATACTCCAGTCTCCTCAAGAGGAATGTCTTCAGGGATCTCAGACTGACCACGCACAATGTTTTCAAAGATTATTGACTTTGATGCATCAGATAGTTGAGGTACAGTGAAGGGCAGTGTTATTATGCGATCTAGAAATTCAAATGCAGGGTCTCTTTTGCTTAGACAGTCTTCTGCCTGTTGGACCTGTCTAACCAGGACTTCCGAATCTACAGCGAGCACAGAAATTAAGGGACTCTCTTCATCAGATAGGAGAATATTGATGGCATCCAAAACACCTACGATTTTCTTTGGTGTGCAGCGGTCCAAGTTTGTGATCTCCAACACCACCCTGATTCTCCTCCTTTCAAAGATCTCCATGAAGTAAATGAAGCAGCAGAGCAGTCTCATCTCCTTCCGAACTTCATGCATCAGTCCCAGCTGCTGACTTACCTTCTTGTTGTCCAGCCCTTGTCTAATTTTGAGGTCCTGGTTGAAGATGAGGTTCTTTAACAACAAAAATATAAATCTTAGAGCTCCGACTGCAGGAACACCAAGTACAGCGATGGCGAAACCTTCCAGTGCACCACTTGACTCCCCAACCTTTTCTCCTTGTTGGTGTTTTTTCAGATCAGGAAATCCAAACATGATTAGAGGAACCAGAATAACAAGTGAACCAATGAATCCTATAAGTATTAGTGCCCAAATGGGAATGCAGCCCAACTTTTTGGACCTCCAGTTGTTTGGAATATCCTCAATCTTCTTTTTCCCTTCATCTTTCTCTTCATCATGTTGGGCGATCCGGAAGAGGCCTAGCTGGAGTTTACCGAAGCTGTTCTGAAGAGCCTTGGTCAACTGCATTACCAGTCCCGCCCAGAGAAGGTCACTGCCTGCAAAATGCCATGCACTGAACCTCACAAACATATAACGAATGTTCTTCATGTTCTGGTTCTGCACCGTCCACACAGGCCGATGGAAGAGGAGCCGCAAGATCAGAGAGAGCATGTCAGAAATAGAGGGTGTAATTGAGCGAGGCTTTGGTTCCTTAGTGTACTTCTCTTCTCTTCTTTTGGCCTCTTGATTCATATGAACTTAAAAAATAGGAGACAAAGTAGAAGAAACGTCACAATCTCCAGGACTTTTGGAGGACATCTGGGAGGGTCGATCATTTAAAATTGTTTGACAAGTGTGCGCACTTACCCTCAATGTTCTTGAGGACCATGTTGATCCTGTTGTGACATTCTGAATACAAACCCACCGTCACAGGAGAAGAGACTTTTGTGAGGGTTTTTGATAATGCATAAGCATACACATTATCAGAAGGGATATCTGTCACTGGAAATGAAACACAATTAAAAGCGGTCATATTTTCTTTTCTAGATTTTTTCTGTAATTCTAAATTTGAGGTTTCATAACAAATTCATTGTTATCTTACTGAAACACAATGATTTATGCCTTTACTACCACAAGGCATGATTATGCCTAACCTATTTTTTTGGCCAGTATTTGTTTAAGGGTGAAGTCTACCTCTTCTCGATTTGTTTTTAGTCAGGAGCAAGAAACAAAAAAAAAAAAAAAAAAAAAAAAAAAAAAAAAAGAAAAAAAAAACAAAGAAAAAAAAAAAAAAATGATGTTGACAGTGGGTTGAGCAGTCGCATAAATGTAGATAACACGACTAAATATGTGCAATAATGTGCAGAAGAATTCTCATGGGTATCTGAAGGGCAAAGCCCGTCTTCAAACAAAGAAAGAATAAACGTTAATAATAGGTGGAGGACTCTCATATAGTGCTGTAAAGCTAAATGCGACGCATTTTGTGATTATTCTATGCCACTAGCATATGCTGTAACTATTGATTTAATCTTTTCCTAAAATTGTCTTTCCTTTTTAATGGCTTTTTGTTTGTTTGTTTGTGAACTTCTTGAACTAAAGAATTCTCAAGTATACTTGAGTTTTGAGTTTGCAGTTCCTTTTGTATTTTGTATACCATACCCTTTTCGATTGCCATCGGTCTTGTATTTACAAAACACAAAATTGTTACGTTCACCAGTCTTCCTAAAAAATGAAACCAAAATATGAGCAATCACATTACAAAAATGTTTTTCTGTATAAACATGTTGATATGCATGAACACTAATTTCTTCCTCCCTTTATTAGCTGAATTTATGAAACAGATACTAACCAATGTATTTCTTCATCTAATTCAGCTATAGGCATGCAATGTCAATTTAGTATGCAGTTACCAAAAATGAAAAGCATACCAAAAACAATTCCAAATGCATACCAATGTGCATGCTGACAGCAACATATTAAATTGGAATGTACATAAAATATACCTCTTTTAACAGTTGTTGCACGTTTGAAATGACGCCACCAAGCAAAGCTCTTTGGATCCCTCACTATGAAAAATATGATAATGAGGACATCTCACCTTCTCCAAGCAGAATTAGCAAGCAATCCTTCAGGCACAGTTTACAGCAAAATTGCTAGTACACTAATATCCATTCTCCATTTTCAGAGATATTTCATGTAGACAAAATAAAACTGCTTTTGCTTTACCAGATGCAGTAGAGCCGAGAGAGAAGAGAGAGTTTGCTGGTGTGCAATCATTAACTGAGAAGGATTAATCTTTGGACCAGTTGTGGATGAACTTTGAGCAAGACTTTAAATTTGACACGGTACGTAATGGATATCTGCATTCTAAATTTATAACTGATGTATTTATTGCTACATTTATTAGTGATCCAGTCATGAAAGTTTACGTATTAACTAAGAAAATATAAAAAAATAAATACAATTGATCACTATTGTGCCTGTTTCCCAGTCTGTGTTCCCCTGTTTTGTGTTTCTGTTTGTTTCTGAGTACACTTACTTGTTCAGTTCCTGTTTCCCTAGGTGCGTCCCAAATCACGTACTAATGCACTATTCTGTGACGTTTTGTATTATAAATAGTGCGAGAAGTGTTTCACACTGAAAATTCTGAAAAGTAAAAGTGCACTTTGAATATTATTGTGACGGTAAAGAAATTTTCCCACAGGTTAATCGACATGTGACAACACCGGTAATACCGGTATAACCGGGGGGTGGGGTTCGTTGGAGTTTTCCCTCTTTTCCTTCGCTTTTAAATAGCTTAAAATCGCTGTGCGCATTTTACTTTCACTTTAGCTGCAAATCGGTGTCAATTGCTTGAATGGACAACATTCGAGCAACACTGATATTTGCTCTTCTCTAATATGAGTCTAAAAAAACAAGCTTTGTGCCAATTCATTTTTATTAGATTTTTTTTCTCACGTCTACTACAATGGACACCATGACTGAAGCAACATAAAAATCCTATTTTAACCATACTTATGAACTATAGAGTTTGTGTAAGAGAGTTGAACATGTGTTGAAGATTTTGAAAAAAAACACTGTAAGATTGAACAATTCAATAAGAATGTAGAACAGGTAAAATATTAGTCCACAAAAAAAAAAAAAAAAAAAAAAAAAAAAAAAAAAAATCCCAAGAAATCTGCACTCAGCTCTGATAAGTGTAAGCGAGTGTAAGCCGTGTAAGCAAGTGTCTCTGCACAGATTTCAGCATGATTACCACATGCTGTCTGGGAGCTCTCCCAAACAAATAGATTAAGAATTTAGAGTTTGAGAATTGTATTATCATTATAGTTTGATGTATGTTAATCATTGTATGATTTCAACAATTTCAGTGTTATTCTGTTATAAATCTACAATCGCATTTGCTTCTGCGTATTGTATTTCCTGCAGCATGATGCAATAGAGCAGCACAGAATATAATACAACAATACGCTGTGTTTCTATGAAGGAACATTTTATGTATTTTTCCTTGAAGGAGCATCTGTCATTGTTCTCCACAATACAAAGAGAACGGAAAAATAAAGCTCAGCACAAACTAAACA
Organism: Sinocyclocheilus anophthalmus; assembly: GCA_018155175.1. Classification (NCBI taxonomy): domain Eukaryota; kingdom Metazoa; phylum Chordata; class Actinopteri; order Cypriniformes; family Cyprinidae; genus Sinocyclocheilus; species Sinocyclocheilus anophthalmus. The sequence goes on from JADLZN010003414.1 coordinate 11,874, forward strand.
TGTTTTTATAACTATAAAATAGCACAATATAAAGAAAAAAAGATGCAATGTTCAGTGACAGCTCCGTGCCAGTTTAAAATAAATAATACAATAATACATGACAGGCAATATATTTTCAATTCACAATACCACATAGCTGGTTGAGCCAAAATCATGTCAAAATTTTAAGGTATTACTATTTTGAAAGCCCTAGTTGCATTTTGTTGGAAAAATGCCTCAAGCTAATTCACTGCAGATCTATTCAGCATGAACTTTATATTGAAAATGCATGAATGACTGGTACTTTGTCAGGAGCTAATAACAGTTGGCTGTGCTTTCATGACTCTTTCAAAGTCATTTTTTTTGTTGCATTGGAGGTGCTGCATTTCCCTTTGTGGAGAGTGTAAGAGTCTGTACATCTCTGTAAATAGATTTCCCAAATTAGATTCCCTGGGCTAAATTAAGTGTGATAATTGGAAGTACAGCTCTCCCAAATGTTTCCCTTAGGATTAATTACAATTGCAGGGACAGTCTATCATGCCTGCTTTCTGCTGCGAAAGAAACAGAGGATGTTCCCTGAATGGGTCATTGTGTTTTCTCGTACACATTACAGGAGCAGTGGTCTTCTGTGCATGCAAACCACAGATTTATGTTTGGAGCTGTAACACCATTCTTCGAAAAAAAAACTTCGAAATCACATGAATGAATGGTTGAAGAAAAAGCTGCTTGAGTCCAAAAGAAGCACATTATTATTCATCAAACAAAGTCATACCAGAGAGGGGCTGTTCATATTGGACTTTTGTTTTTTTTTTAAAAAGTCTCTTTACACGCTTTAGGTTTTAATCATAGGTTTACCACAATCTAGATCACTTTGAAATAGGCCCATCCATCATCTAAGACAATCCGATTGCTGTTTCCATCATAGCTTTCCTCCGTAATTGCCACAATATTACAAAATTAGGGCTTTACGACTCTTTATTCTGCTTCGTTCTGCCTCGTGACTCTCAATTATAGCCTGAAATGATACGTTATAACTTTAATAATGTTTTTATTCTTTTCTAGAATGATTCTTCTCCTGGTTTCCACACTTTTATTGTGCTACACTTTCTGCATTGCAGATGTTGCACGGCAAAGTGGGATAAATGGGAATGCATTGCGTTCAGAAGGAAAGGTTGTCTGGATGGATCTGCTGTAATGAATGGACAGGTGCTACTGCTCCCGGTGGTCAACCCTGAATTTGCATCTATTTTTTTTCACTGAACTGGTGCAATTGAGTAAGTGTTATGTTTGATGAGACCTTAAAAGTAGAGCAAGGATTCCACTTCTAGACACATTACTAAAGGTGTTTTCTGAATATAGATACAGTAGTTTTTATAGACAATGGCACTGCAACACAGGGTCATATTTCTTTAAAATTAGCATTGAAGCATCTCATTAGCATTGAAAATCCTATACAAAAGAATTACTTCATTACTAACGTGACAGTATCTACTTGCAAATGTCAACTTGTCTTGTACTTCAGTTCTTTACTATTCCAGAGGCAAATTAAACATTTTTTTTTAACTATAAAGTTTTATTTTAAGCGTGTCATGTATTTAGGACTGTATTTATGAAACTCTTTAAACTATTTGGAAGAATGTGAAGAAATTATAAATATATTTTACTAAAATTATTTTCACTAAAATACATTTTCATTGTAAAGACTGTTTTGAAAGCAAGGTTAAGTGCAATTATTTTATGGTATGGACATCCTATTGAAAAAAAATATAGGTTATATATATAGTCAACACCCACCACACACATCTAATGTCCTTTTAAACTTGTGTTTCTCTTTTGTTTTGTGCATGGGGCGCAGACAGCTCCGTCGCCTGTTTTGGGATTTTTCGTACTAATTTGGAGAAAAAGCTCTGGAACTTCTGGCAGTGATTTTAAAACATGGTAAAATGTTTAACCCTATTGGAGAGTGCTACATCGATCACTTACTATCCGTTATATATATATATATATATCTATATATATATAATATAATATATCTATATCTATATATATATATAAGATATATATATATAACGTTTATACCTCTCCAACTGTCTCGACGTGATAACCATAAAGCTTGTTTTATGTCTGCTGCCCCCGATTATAAGACTGTAGTGAATTTCAAATCTGCACTTTCTCTGGACCATTCATCCTCTAGCACCATACTGCCCTCATCTGTATGCACTGTGAAATCAGATTAAGGTTTACCGAGGAGAGGAACATTTATATTTGTATTTTCACATTTTTAAATGGTCCCCAAAATACATAGGCCTACACTGTCACAAAAACTTGGTATGAAAGAGTCTGAATGTCCTAATATTTCACAAATTCACAAATTTTAATTTGTGTTAAGAAAATAAAGAACAGCAGATCTATTAGAATTATAATCCAAAAATTTTGTAATAATCCTGGTTCTCGAATGTGGTTAAGAATATGTATTCATTGTGTATGCAGTATGAATAAATACTATAGCTTAAAATCTGCTTAATTCACTGAAAACCGTGTGTAAAATTTGATTTGCTTAATTAAAAGCTGGAACTGTCAATCAGTGAGCAGTTTATAATCATGCTTGTGACACGTTGATGAGATTCTCGCTTAGGCCTACTAATTTTGAATATTAATTCAATGAGCAACGCTGCGTTCATGTTGACAGCTAATGTTCAGCCCATGCAGTTTCAAGCAGCTCGTGAGTGGTGGGAACTGAATATGTTGATTGAATTATGCTCCCCTTGAGCCTGAACGTGTAAGTGATGTCCGTTATGATGCTGGCCGACTTCCTGGCCGTGGCTTGCTATGAGACTGATAGCATTTGCGTGAATGAAGTCTTAATTAAACTTTCTGAATGTTAAATGAACATCAGGAAGTGGGACAAGTGGGATACACAATTTGGTGCTCAGTAAGTAAGGGTTTTTTTGTTGTTTTTTGAAAGAAATTAATACTTTCATTCAGCAAAGATGATCATTTATAAAAGTGACATAAATCCATTTCAAAAAAATATCTGCCCCCCCCCCAGCCCCTCCCTACACGTTTTTCACATTCTAAATTTTCTAGAGCACCAATTGGTGTTTAAAATTATTTCTGAAGGATCATGTGACATGACTGGATTAATGACTGCTGACAATTCAGCTTTGCAAGAATAAATTAAATTGAAATTAAATAAATAACAAAAATATATACAAAACAGTTCTTTTAAATTGCATTAATATTTCACATAATTAAAAAAATTCACAATATGGCTATTTTCATTGTATTTTTGATCAGTGCATCCTTGGTGAGTATTATGTTATAAACATCTTAATCAACCCCAACTTTAATGTGAGTGCTTTAAGTGTGAAAAGTTCTTCTAAATCATGCATTTTATTCTGAATGTTATTAGAGTATTTAAAATTTCAATATTATTGTGATACATTTAAATCTGATGAACCTAAAGCTAATTGCTTTTGTTTTTAGTGTAATGCAATGCCTTTCTCTAACAATGCGTTTTGTATGGGTGCAGCTTGTTCCCTGGAACTGCCTGGAGAAAAACACACCGCAGGTCAGTTATGTTGTTTACGAACCACGGCCAGGCGAGCATATGACCACTCCAGGGCTCACGGCTTTTGGAACCGATGCTGCTGGACCTGGTCAGATGTGAGCCAGGATATGAATGTTAAAAGTCGTCCAAGAGTCATTTGAAGGATATTTGAGCATATGCATTTTTCATGGTCTCTTCCGTTTTTAGAAGGCATTCCTCTCAGTGGCTTCCCTGGATTCTAGTCAACTCTAGTCAACTAGATATTTTTATACCGAATGTATTTATTAAATATAATTTTTATATTAACTATTTAATCTATATTCATTCTTCTCTCTCTCTCTGTAGATCTATAACTATATATACATATATTTCATATATATAATATATATATATATATATGTTTTTTTTTTTTCTGTTTTTGTTATTATTAGTATTTTTTTACCGTTGTTGACCGGTTTCCAAATGTTTTAATAAAAAAACGAATTGTGTTATGCTTTTCCAATTTCCCTTAGAAAGCTAAACAAAAGCTTGTGCACATTAGGATGCATGTCCCTGCACATGCTCAAATTGGCTACGCACAATGTAATAATCCCATGTTTGCTACGGGCTGTTCTGGCTGTTTGGTTCACAAGAAATACACGAGCAGCATGGAGTAAAGACAGCATTAGTGCAATTTAACCACCGTCTTATTCAGTGCTGCTTCTATACTACATTTACATTTGGCAAATTTATTTACAACTACGTGTAAAATGTGATTAAAGTAATTAACTTAACAATTCATTGCTGGGTTCATGCTGCAACAGGTATGTGAAATTCAGTAAATCTGGACGATTTGGGACTGTGTATGTTGTTGTGGTTCACTAATCAGCCATTCAGTGTTTTGTCATTATGTTTTTTTTTTAATATGATTCCCAATTTTTATGTTCATGATTTCTAATATTTGTACAGGCTTTACGTTTTTATTTCAATGTTGTAATTAGCAATTCACGTAATTTTATCTTTGAAGCAGATTTGCTATGTGACAGCATTAATTAAAGTTTCATGTTATCTGCATCTCATGTGCTCATGCCACTCCCATAATATCGGTCACCACTCAAATTAATGCACGACTCAAATTAACTGTATAGCATGTGTGTAAGACTCCAATACAATTATAAAGTAATTGTAGCACAATAAAATCTTTCAATGAGTAAAAGCTGTGTCTGTTTGTATTATAGATTGCACAACACTCTACTATTATTTTCAACTAAATTTAATTATTATTATTTAACTTAGTGTCCCCGATTAGTAGGTAACTCTGTAATAGAAAGCAGTGGCGTGGGACATATTTTAAGTATCAGTTCTGCTTAAAACGATGCAATCTAATCCTGTTTACATGATAAGCTGCTTCCCGACAGGTTTAAATTTACTGACCTGCTGAGTGGTGACAGACATCCGGATGAGCTTCTAAAACCCATTAATCCCAGATCATGCCAATTGTCAACAATCAAATCCGCGAACTGTTATGACGTTAAGAAAACGGGCCCCATCTAATGAAATCCCCCAGCTTAGGTTTTATTTTTAGCATTTAGAAGTCTGTTCTGAGAATCAAAAGATTTGGAGGCGGTCATCTATAGCTGATTATGTTAATTACTAGGGAAACTAAACATTCATGTACGCTTTGCCACAGGGTTAAAGTTTAATTCATTTATTTATGATAAAATGAATATGCAGTCTACTGTCATTAGCTCATTTATTTGAGGATTTTAGCACTTTAATTAACACAGATAAGAGAGATGGTTTGAGAAAGTAGAGGGAGATAAATGAATAGATATATTTTCCAGCTTTAGTGCTGTGCAGATGATTACACTTGATATATTGCTGAAAAGACTAACAGTACAATTTGCATTTAGCCCTTAAAGGTGAAGTGTTTTTTTTGTTAGGCCTAATTAATTTTTTTTTTAAATACATTAACTTAATTACAGTAATGCAATTTCTTATCCCAGCTTAATATGCAGAGGCAACAATTAATTTCCCTGCGATTTAAAACTGGTCCTGTAGCCCTCTGTTTGTTTGAGTATCCCGACCATCTTAGCACGGCAACATTAGCTTAACCAATGGTGCGAGTTTGGGAGTGGGACTGTTTTTCTGGGCAGTGGTAGACGGGAGCGTTTGAGAAATGTTTAAAAAAATTCATTATATTAGCACAGATGTTACACATAAAAAGGTCTGGTAATGCCTACTGCTGTAATTAGATTAGATAGATTACTGAAAAAAAAATCATCCTAGAGCTGTACCAAAGATCCTTAGATGTACCAAAGATGAATATACCTCTCTATCCAGAGTCTCCCGCAGTGACATTTTTGGCCTGTAGGTGGAAGTGCAGTACTGCAGTTCTGTTCTGATGAGGCTTAGCATTCTGATTCTTGTTATGTAAAGCTTTCAAATGGTCCAAGATTCACACATCTTAGTTTCAATTTCCTGTGAAATGTGATGTGTCTGATGGAATGTTACAATGAAATAACATCCAATTTTATTTTGTTCTCAGCAGCTGAATGAGTTGAATCAAAAGCCTTAATCAGATTTGTTCATTCAAGCATTTCAGAGGCCTGTGAGCTGAGATTTCCCATAATAAAGCAATAACCAGGACTGGCAACATCAGGAGCTGAGCAATTTTTGACATCAGAGGTGTAGATGAATGGGAATGCTAACAGATTTTTTTTGGTTTTGTAGATCTTCCTGTCTCATTTTTATTTTACTCACTCTTTTAGATGGTCTTTAATTGGTGCTCAGTGTGGTTTCTCTCTCTGTTTTTACTGTCCTCCACCCCACTCTGAAGATGCAGATCTACACCTCTAATGAAGGACACCAGTGGGTTGGTATGATTACCTTGTCTGTCTTGCAATTTGGATGCGTTTTCTTACCACAGTCCTATGAGGTGTGCAATCTCTCTCTCTCTCTCTCTTTCTCTCCTCTCTCCTCTCTCCTTATGTGTGTGGACTTCTACCGCCCAGTTATCATCCAGCCTCTCCTCAGCAGTCTAAAGGATGAACATCTTTCAACTCAATTTGAGCTGTGTGGCTCAACAAGCAGAATGTGAGGTGATTATTAAACACCGGTGCAATCTCCCCAGCCCGGATAAAGCTGGATAAAGGGAACAGGTATGTGGTAGAATCCTGTTTCCTCCTCCACACCATCTTCCACTTCCTCATTACGGACTGCAGCACCTACTTGAAAGTCCACACGCATATCCCGCTCTCCGTGCTCCTGCACAACCAGGAATACCTTGATTAAATCAGAAAGGGAAGAAATCTAATTTAGGCTTGATATCATGAACAGCAATGTCCCTCGTCTGCCATGATGTCTGGTGAGAACATTTTTTCCAACCTTTTTTTTTTGTGTAGTGGCTGCCATTTGTTGCAGGTCACTCAAAAGAATTAAGCTTTAATTTTTCCTCAATAGCAAGCGTGTTCTCTGTGTATAAAAGGGTTAGAGCTCACAAATAAAATGTTTTCTTCCTTTCTGCTTTCCTTTGTTTGATACTTAAGTACTTCAACATTCAAAAAATGTTGTACATCATCTTTAAGTAGGTTGATTTTCCAGAAAAGGGTCATCTCTAAAAGCATTCTGTCTGGTGGTTGCTATATTTGGTTTGAAACTTACTTTGCAGTCGTTAAAGTATATTCTATATAGTATCAATATGGGTGGTAGGAATGAAATTCAGACATGCTACAGTAAATATGCCATGTTGTTACTGTCATGTGACTTACCAGCGTCAGATGCGTCGCTTCACTGCCATTCGCAAATCTTCACCTGTGGCTCCATGGGATAGTAATGTACAATGCGCACTTTAGATTCTCGGTGGAATTAGTAGGTCCTCCAAATACTTTTTGCCTATAATTTTTTTTTAATACTAGGATTTTTTACATACTACTCTTTTCTCCTAATATACTATATAGTATGGAAGTAGGCATATTTGGATACAGCGTATATCTCTGAGGTGCTTTCTGTTTGTTTGAGCATCCCCACCAACCCAACAACAGCAACCCTGGCTCAACCAATAATGTGAGTGTGTTTTTGTTTGACCAATGGGAAACAGCAAGAATGTTTGTTTAAAAACACTTTTTATTTTTCCAATTCTGGCACCAGTAGTAGGGCAGAAATTATACACTTTAACTTGAAAGGTGCCATATTCTACACTTTTGTAGTATCCAGTATTTTTTCCACTTATAATTTCAAGGAGTCTTGAACTAAAAACTTTCAATTTATTCACAATACAAGTAATATATTTTCCACCCTCTTTCTTAAGCTTACATTTACACAAACTCATGTTGCCTTTAAGACTGAACTAAAAAGTAGATGCTTTTTAGTTGGCTAACCTGCCCTTATAGTTGGCTACCCTTTCCTTACTATTATAGTTTTTAGGTTTTAAAGGGGTCCTATTGTGCTCTTTTACAAAGTCTTGATTTTGTATTGGATGTGTACTAGAACAGGCTCTCATACTAGATTGTTTGAAAAACACATTATTTTTCAAATATTTCATTATTACACACCTTCTCCTAGTCCTGGCCGACCGGCTCGAATATTCCTTTATCAAATGAATCTGCTAATACGAATGATGCTGTGATTGGTTAGCTTGGCCAGGGTGTGTTGTTATTGCATCACTCGGCGGGCTATGGTAAGGGGCAGACATTTCCCGACCATGCTGCGAGCTTCTGTGTAAATATTGCGTCAATATCAAATAAAATTTGAGCGCGATTTAAACCCGGATGATTGTAACCATTCTAAGTTCGTCTTCCTTGGGAAAGCTAGCGTGTCTCCGAAATAGTGATAACACTCGGTGCCTTCTCTAGTGCAGCTCAACCAGACCTCGTCCCATTCGTCGATATTTCTGATATCACAAATCCCGGAAAATATACATTGTAGTCCAAACGAGTCATTCGTTACAGTTTTTGAAAAGTGATTTCTGTTAAATAAAATACTTCCTTTTGAAGTGGACTTTGAACTTTAACTTTGCAAATCTTTTTTTTATGCTCAAACAGCAACATTACAACTAAAGTTGAAAAAGTGAAAAAGCATAATAGACCCCTTTAATATACATACAATGTCAAATCTTTAAAGACCAACAAAGAAATTCGGACCATTTACTTACCCTCTTGTCGTTCCAAACCTGTAACACCATGTCTACACTGGCCGCAACAGCTAAAGTCTGTCTACACCGGGACGCGTCAAAGCAACCGTTGAAAATCATTTGAAATGTGTGTCAGTACATCATAAATAGAACGAGTCAGCAGTTTACTGTCGGGATTTGTCGCGCCGCACCGCGCCGCATCCAGTGTAGACAGCATCACTTCCTGTCTGATTATAATGATTTCTATCTATTTTTTGTTGCTCCGCGCCACTCGTGTCCGGTGTAGACACGGTGTAAGACTTTCTTGGAACACAGAAGATATTCTGAGTTTGAACCACACTGACAATCAAAATATCTTCTTTTGTGTCATATATGTTTAGACATGAGGGGTGAGTAAATTACTTCATTTTCAGGCGAATTGTCCTTTTAATTTACTAACTGAATTTGAATGAGTCTTCTTTTTTTGTATATTACTTTTCATGGACTGAGAAGGGAGTTTTGCTTTTAAACATATGTCAAGAGTTCAGTAAACAAAAGAGCAAGATAACTTATGTTTGCAAATGTATACACTTTAAGGCTAGAAATGATCGTGTCCACTGAGGGAAAATCTTAAGATCACCATATGCTGCTTGAATGCACAAAAAGCTCAAATTAACAAAGAGAAAAAGACAGGGAGTTTGAACCTGAAAACTCATACTCGTACTCAAACCGTGGAGATTACTTCAAACACGCTACTATGTGTTGTCTTATTCATTTGGTGAAGGTCAGTGCAATATCTGAGAGCAAGAGCAAGTTAACAGGCGTCAGTGTCAGGAAATTGTGTTTTGTGGCATCATAAACTTATGCAACGCTTCACCTCCATGACCACTAGAGGTCAGAAAACAGTCTTGTTTTAGCTCCTCTGAGGGTGATGGGATTGTATGGTGTAATGCTGCTCTAATCTCTCTATCTCCTGCATTGTTTTCATTTGCTCATTGTGGTCATGTGTAAAGATTTGTTTCCACAACAGTTGCATAATATAGAAATATTAAGTTGAAAAATGTGGAGATGAAGAGAACGTTGACGAAGTTCGCTTTCAGAAAAGTGGGAGAGAGTGAATGAATTATGTTGGATGATTAATTATTTTGGGATTTAAAATGTTCCCTATCAGGAAAGACAGAAAGCCGGAGAAAATGTGAGGGAGCCATTCTTCATAATGCATTGGCATAGGTGGGATTAAGTTGCATAATTCCTTCATTTTCTGGGATGTCTTATTCAGAGTGGAGGACCACAACCTGTTGTACAGAGAATAGAAGAGAGGGAAATGAGCAGAGGAGACTGCCCTGAATTGTGAGGACCAGATCAATAAGTTGTTAAGGGAAGATCAGACATGTCTGAGAATGCTCATTGCGTACTGACGTCTAAAACGAAATTTGCATATGTTTGTTCATGCAATTGGACGTCTAGGCGTAGAACAATCAATGTCTCAAGGCAGGCTTTGAAGATAGGGCTGTGTTCCAAATGGAATACTCTACCAAACTACTCTGACTATTATAGTGTGCAACACATTCAAAAGTGAAGGAATATGGAACATGGGATCCCATAATACATGTTCACTCTTAACTTTTCCATTTCTAGTGTCATTAACCGGAAATAATATCATCATCATTAGACATTTTACTCAAAATTGGACTAAAAAGATCAAGCGAATGAATTAATGAATGTTCACAAGGGCAGTGCTATATATATCTATATATATATATTTTTTTTTTTTTGTTATTTTATTTTTTTTTTTTTTCGAATTTTATTGTCTACGTTTTACAACAAAATACTATTTTCGTCTTTCTACTACAAAGTAAATTAATTAAATGTGTAACTTGCATTTCGTTCTATTTTCACTTAGAAATTATTAGTATATTGCACAAATAATTACAAAGTATATCCTACACCAAATTATTTCCAGTATACACTCTTAAAAATAAAGGTGCTTCAAAAGTTTCTTCAAGCGATGCCATAGAAGAACCATTTTTGGTTCCACAAAGAACCATTCAGTCTCTTTCTTACCTTTTTATAATCTGAAGAACCTTTTTGTGAAACAGAAAGGTTCTTCGGGTGTTAAAGGTTCTTTATGGAACCAGTTAGACAAAAAGGTTCTTCTATGGCAACATGAAGCACCTTTATTTTTTCATCACTGAACTAAACTGCACTGTAATAGAGGTGACACATATAGCTAGTACAGTTTGACCTGTTTATTGTGAAATAATGCCTACCATTTTAACATACTACTTTTAAAACATTGAGCATGCAGTATGCAATGTATACTGAGTGATATTTGGTAATCCATTCCATTCCTAGCATAGCTATTCTGAACCTTTAGGTGCACTGTTCCCCACTGTTCCCCTTGACACTTAAAGTGATTTACCCAAGTAGAACATGTTACTAGATCAATATCCTTGTTGGTCCAGGAACTGCATTCCAATTGGCCAGTCGGACTGTATGGTTTGCCTGTCATTTCTCTCTGATTTTAGGGGAATAAGTAGGCTTTGGTCGAGTTCTCTAATAAGTTAAAGAACAAGCCTATCAAACTGAAGAAGAAATCGACTGAATCAGTCAAGCAGACTGCTTTATGCTTGTTTGCTTGGCTGTATTTTGATCATTTTTGACAATTGTAACATGCTGGAATAGTCATTAAAAGTGCCATTTGTGTTCATTATGGTTCAGCTGGCTAAACAATGCATTCTTGCATTATGCTGAATACAGATCACCATTTTTAAGTGTCCTCACGCTTCTGTTTCCGAGAGTAAAACACTTACATAAAGTGCTGGAATTGTGCTGTTTTAATTAGTGATTTTATATAATTACTGTAAGTTTATTCAAGAAAATACGATCCATGCTGCACTCGTTATTCATAACTCCCTGAACATCAACTGCCACATTTACCTGCCCTCTTTATTTATGTATTTATTTATTTATTTTAGTGCGTCAATCGATTATTGCAGCCAAAATAAAAGTTTGTGTTTATGTAATATGTGTGTGTACTGTGTATATTTATACACATATATAACTATGCACACATACATGTGTATATTTAAGAGATGTATGTCGTAATATATATGTCTATTTTAAATTAATTCCAGCACAATAAATATGATAAATACAAGTAAATATTCTTAGAAATACCTATGTATGTACAGTAATATTAATATATTATATATATATATATATATATATATATATATATTATATACACACACATACAACTAACAGTACACACATATTATTAACACAGACCTTTTTTTTTTGGATGCGATAATCGCATTAATTGATTGACAGCACTACTTTATTCTATTTAGTAGTTAGGTTAACTATTTTATTTTATGAATTGCTTGTATGTGCATTTTCCTATTTTAGTAACAATTGTTTAGTTACCCATTACACTATACCAGTCAAACATTTAGATCAGTAAGTTTTTAAATGGTTTTGAAAGAAGTCCTCTTATAACTCACCAGTCTTCATTTATTTGATCAAATATACCAGTAAAACATATATTGTGAAAATTATTAAATACCTATTTATTATTAGTCAATATTAAAATTATTTGACTGCTTATATATATATTATATATATATATATATTTAGTTTTATTTATTTTTTTGAACATACTGATAAAGTTTTTTTCCCCTCATAATTCGTTCATGAACTCTTTTGTAACAATATAAAAGTCTTTATTGTCACTTTTGATTTAAATGCATCCTAGCTGATATGAAAGTATTAATGAAAAAATGTATCTTACTAAATAAATATATGGACCTTAATTAGAAAATTATGTTTGCCAGGATGGGAAGAAACACTATTAACTGTTATTGCATCACTGTACATTGCATTGAATGTAACAGTACATTCTCACAGTGGTGAAAACACACTAAGAACTCATTATAGTTAACCAGGCCATTATAGCTCCCTTTCCTGCAGAGCTGTAGTATCGGTACTTGGTCCCAAAATCACAAAGGTCAAGAAGCTTCACAAACAAGAAGGACTCATTAGTTCATTGTCCCATTAGCTTTGGCACTAAGTGTTTTATATCTGGTCTTTTGGGGTGAGTATGTGTTAGATATAGAGAGAGTCATAAATCATAACATCATCCTCTCTATCCACAGCAGTATCCTGTGTTCTGAATAACTATTGTGTGTTTTGAGCAATCTGAGATATAACCATTTTCCCTCTAATCGCACACTTGCTTAGCTCCTATGCCTCATAAAAATAAAACTTAATTAAACTGTCAAATAAAATACCACTCGTTACATCCGAATCGTTCACACAGTAAACATCAGCTTTGGAAACGGCAGCTTATTTAAAGGAATAGTTTTTAGTCTTTACTTTTCCTCCTTACATTAACATTTTAATCTTCATGCAGTTCTATAACTGTACAATGACAGTTATAGTGGCCATGGCTGTCGAAAAATTACCAAAAAGGTAGTAAATAAGATTTGTGTTGTATTTAGCCTTCTGAAGCCATAAAATGTAAGGAACAGATTAAATATTACAAATATTAGTAATAGCTCTGTTCATTCACACTATTTTTCTCACTCATAACAACATTCAGAATTTGGTTTGCCTTAATTCAGATTTTTGCTCAGTGCAGTTTGTAATTGTTACTGCGTAATTTAACAGTTTTATCAAAGAAGTGGCATATGAGAATTAATGTAATCTCAAAAGTCATTTCAGCCCCCATAAGAATAACATACAATCATTATTTATTTTATTTGTTTTTATTTCAACTAAATTACATTTCATTTTTTAATTAAAATTATTTATTCATGTATTATTTATTTTAAAATATGAATTAAAATATTTTAAATGCCTATTAATTTGTAAAATGTAATTTATTTTCCATTTTTATGTTATAATAAATACATAGATTTTTTTAAGCATCACTCTTAGTCTTCCATATGTACAGAGATGTCCAGTTCGTTGAAATGAAGCTTGCGTTTTAATTTTTTTTCTACATTTTGTGGCTGTGTCCACTGTCAAAAATTCTTCAAATTCTCATTTTACATTCCACATAAAAATAACATCATACAGAATGAGTAAATAGTGACAATATGTTCACTTTTGATTGAACTATTTCTTTAAGCTAACCAAGCATGACTGTTGAAACGTAAAGGACATATTCTGAATGTAATGAAGAGATGAATAAAATCAAGTCTGGCCTGTCTGCCTTCCGCCCGCAGGTCTCAATCTACCATTCGCCTGTTGTGAGACAGCGAACCCACCCTGAGGAGAGACAGACAGCTCCACTCAGGCAGAGATCTGAGCTCACTGTGGCCGCAGAATGTGCGGTGATTAGAGTAATGTGGATTTTTTCGGAGCCCGTCAGCAGCCGTGGCAGGTCGGGGAGCAGAACAGGCAGATAAGAGCCAGCGGTGAGGAGTTTTAATTAAATAACGGGACATTATACGGCTGGGTTATCCGAGTCTCTAGCGTGGGGACGCAGAGCGGTAGGACGACTGGACAATGGGAATGCTGAGCCGAGCAAGACTGGACATGGGCCAAAAGAGGACAGGGAGAGAGAGTCAGACTGAAATCCAATGATTGTGTGTGTACGTCAGACAGAGAAAGGAAAGACACAAACCACATTCGTGCCGTGAACCACCACACACACATACTGAAACCGAGCTGGTGCAGCAGAGCTCTAATGAGGCTGAACAGAAGATCTGGACTTGAGGTTAAATCAATGATGTGTGTCTGAGCCATCGACACACTAAATGCCAGTTACTGCACGCACACACACATAGATACACACAGGTGAAATAATTAGCCTCTCCACTCCACACCATTATCAAAGAATTGGCATCATTATGGGACCACTTTTCCTGAAGGCCTTTTTTTCCCCCCTACGTTCCCCATCCCTACTGCTAGACAACAGCAGTCCGGCCTTCACCAGGGTTTGGGCCAGAGCTTACTTTATTTATTTTACATTTGTACCATGTTTTCTCATTGAAGCAACTTAATAAGGTGCACAAGTCACAATAATAACACCAGGACAGGTAGCTGAGAGTGCAAATACAGCGCCTCAAACAGCAAGAAGCAGCCTGTAGCAAGTGTAAATACATTGAACTTCTAATCCCGTTGCCGATAAATGAATACAAAGCTGGGCCGCTACTGTACAAGTGCTGACTTAGAGGATACAAATGAGTCCCTGAAGACGAGTCAAGACAATGAAAGCAAGGCATTTGCAATGCAAGTATGGAGGTGATTACAACACTGGGCTGGACAGAACGACATCAGCAGTGTGTTTTAGGCCACTCTAACCAGATCTCATGAGAAAACGCAAATATTTTATGAGGTGAGGATTGCATATGAACATGTGTACATGTAAACACAGTTAATGCTAAGCCACTAGCACACTAGCAATGCTCTCCTGTCTTTGCTACATTTATAGGTGACACATTCAAAACTCATATACAGCTTTGTCTACAGGGAGAGAAAACCAGATTGAGAGGTTACAGGATGTAGTTTATGACATATGACGATGGCAAACTTTGCCTTTATAGACAACAAGTGTTCATTTCAGTTGCCTCCAGTTGCGTTTTCGTGTGGTTGTCTTGGTTCTGTTGCATCTGGCCTGGTTTGTGTGAGCTGAATTCTAGGAATCCAGGGCTGTTGCTGTTCGCAGCATGATTGATTATCCATAAAACATGCTTGGCACTGCTGAATTATGGTTGAAGAACAGCCAATCAATTGTTTTAGATGGCTTATTACAACAGTGTTACTGGACTGGCATTTTAAATGATTGTGGACTTGTAAATCAGGGTGCTTTTTTGGAATAAGCTTATTAAATTGGTGATAATTATGTTCCTTATTCTCTCTAAACATTACCACTGCTGTCACCGTGTTTTTTTTAGGCTGATGTAAATATTGTCATCCATCAGATATGATTATGGTCATAATGTGGCTTAGTTAAACACAACCACTAAGCTTTTATATCTGATATCTGTTGAAAGCCAGTGAACATACACTTATTTCTGCGGATTACATCATTGCACCAGCAGGCGACAACAAGTCTTTATTTGTGAATCACTAAATCAGCCGTTTAACCAATCCTGAATCAAAATATTTAATTGAATCATTCACTGAACCATTGAATGAGCAAACTGAATTATTTGTTGAATTAATCAACTGAATCATTGAATCATTCGCTCAACCGACTCATTCAAAAGCACTAATTCATTTGAACAAGTGAATTTCTTTATTAGTGAATCATTGAATCATTCACTGAAATGATTCATTCAAAACAGGAAAGCCCCTACTGTTTGCAATAGTGCGTTTAAAATGCAAGTTACTCTCTTAACATCCGGTTTATTTAACTGCTGCATAAAATCAAAACCATGCTGTCTGAGTACGATCTATTCATAAATTACAGCACTCGTGCTTCAGATAAAACTACTCAAGTGAAAACAAAAAGTGTGCTTGGGTGTTTTACATGTTGGTCAGATGGTCTCTTCTTGTTGCGTAGTCAGTTCTTGGCTAGAACAAAATGCAATCTGGAGCAGACAAAGATAACAAAGGAACAACAACAACCCTCTCCTCATCAAATTCTATCTCTTTCAAACTAATTTGAAAAGAGCAACTATGTGTGTTTGCATTTGTATGTGCACATGTGTGCCTTTGACCCTCCTTCACCTGGTCTGTCCCATGTTGAGTCCACAAAGAGGAGGGGTCTTCACCCCAAAACCGTCAACAGTCCAGCTCTCCCGGGACTTTGGAGCAACTCTGTGAAAAGACACGTTGAGTTTGAAAAATAGAGACGGCACCTAGAGGAGAAAGGGACAGGTGGACAGAAAGAGAAAAATAGCTGGAGAGGAAAACATTTCAAATAAGACAGCAGAAACGGAAAAAAGGACATGACAAAGACCGAAAGAAAGAAGCTGACGAAGACTGTGTGGGTTGTTGTGGAGGACAGAAGGAGGGAGGATAAAAAACGCAGAGAAGGTTACATACCTGGAAATGAAGGGGACCGAGCTGGGAATAGAGCAGAAGACACAAAGATGTTGAAGAAGTTAGTCATAAGTACCATGTTTACACTTTAAGGCTGATTCTTATCTAATATTTCAGCCTTGAGACTTTAAGCAATGAACTTTACCTGCTGTCAGACTTGTTCACAGATAATCTATGCCTCGATCATAATTCTGTGCATTGTGAACCAAAGCCAATGTCAAACTGAGCAATTTAAATTCATAAATTCAGCTGATGTAAGATTCAGAAATCAGAGATTTTTTTCACCATGTAATAAGCCAGCAGACCAACAATGGCTGGCGTACTAACTGAAACACAAAGTTGTTTTATACATAGTGTCTTTTTTTAAATTCAAATCCAAAAAATATAGTAAAAAAAAATATATTTTTTGTAAAGGTGCAGGTTACAAAAGCGCAGTGATGGTGTAGAATAGAAATACTATTGTACATTTTGAAATATACCATGGTACATATTAAGAAACATTGTAGTACCATGTCACTTTTTTATACATGTGTCCTAAAACAAAAAAAGGCTTATGATGTGTTGGCATTGTATATACCACAAAACATTATATTGCTATGGACATTTTTGTTTTAGCAAGTTTACAATTAGCAAGTTTGTTATAAATGCAGGTGTACATTTTTGTCTGTCCTATAGATGTATTTCTGATTTGAATTCTGAACATTATTTCTTAGTTTACGTGCAGTAGTGGAGAGAAGGGCCTTGTTAAAGAGAAAAGAGAGAAAAATCTGGAAAGGTGAAGAGAGGGCAGAAGTGAAAGATAAACAGTCAAATTGGAAAGTAACAAAAGGAACAAAGTGAAAGTGAATTAGACTTTTTTTTCCCCGATTTAGATTATTAGAAGACTTCATTAATCCAGAATTCAGACTTTACCCTCAGTTTTTGAACGGAGATATAAAATAGGTCAGGTTTGATGGTAGTCTGGCTGCAAACTGGTAAAATAATATTGGAGTAAGCAAATAGAAGTTTTTGGAATGTGCTCTTGCTTAATATGACTTAGTGATTTTTTTTAATTAAATTTTATTTTTTATTCTGTTGGAGTGACGTAACACTTTGTCAACTCTTTGGCTACGATTTTTGTGATGTTTTACTAGGTAGGCCCGCCCACAGTGAAATCTCATGGTCCAAAATCCTACTGACTTATGGGTTCTTTTAACTTAGACCTAGTAAGAAACCATATTTAATTTTATTTAAAATCATACTGCTATATTTATTAAGTCATATTAATTTATTACACATTTTTTTTATTTCAAGTTTTTAAATGTATTCAAGTCATTAATCAAAGGTTTATTTAATTATTTTAAGCCATATTTATTTATTCATTTATCTAAAGTCATATTTTATTTGAAATCATTTATTTTTTAAGTCTTATTAACCTATTACCATTATTTCAATATGTATTTATCTATGTATGTTATTTGTTTGTTTATTTATTTATTTGGTTGGTTGATTGAGTCGACTTGGCTTCTTTATTACTTTATCTCTTTTTGTCTTACTTTTAAAAAAAATAAATAAAAAAGGAAGAAGAAGAAGGTCCAGAGTTCAAAAGAGACTATGAAATAGCAGTTGGAATCAGTCGACTAATCACTTCAGAGAACTTCACAGTAACATCACTCCTGTTATCACTAACACACATGTGCTCAGATAGCTGCACAATGACATGTAAAGCTGCAGGGACTTAATGTTATTTGTTCGGTGTTCAAATCTTCACTGCTCTGCACAAAAAGGTCGAGGGATGAACCGATGGGCACTCCGTGTTTAATAATGCCATTCAGGCGCACACAAAGTCTGAACAGATGTGACAGAGGAACATGGGGCCGCCAGTTTGATCCCATGCCCGCCTGGACACATATCACTCAGTCTGAGCTAAAACAGATCCCCTGTGGCTTGAATTTCTCTGTGAGCTAACCCTTCTCTGGGTGGCACAGAGATAATAACTAGGAACGAAAGGCAAATAAAGAGAGAGAGATCAGTCTATTTTGCACATATGTTAAGCGTGGCCTGATATGCAGACATGCCACATTGCGGCCGCATTAGTGTCTTTTGTGCATGTGTGGGAGATAGGAAGAAAGCTGCTACAATGAGACAGTTTTAACCATGTCAAATAAAATCCTCCGCTTTGAGTTAAAGAGGGGGCAGAGAAAACCAGCAAAAAAGCCTCAAAGAACAATATTTGTGATCTGCTGTTTTGTGAAGGATATGAATAGCTGTAGGCAAAGAAATGGAAGCATTTTCATATAAACATTATATAATTACGCTCTCCCTGGAGTATTGTGCTTTTTCGAGGGTAAACGTTGAAGATAGGAAGCTGAGAAAACAGAGTGAGTCAGTGTAACTTATTTTAAACTTTCTAAGAGAACTAAAAGTACATAACATGTGAGTAAAATGGGTTGCGAGTGCCATTTCATGTTGACTTTAAAGGGTAAATTGAAGATGTTAAGCTACTCTAAGTATGCCAGTGTAACTTATTTTGAACTTAGTAAGAGAAGTGAATAAGCACAGATTGACTTTCTCAGTGAGTGTAGCTTTAAAGTGATTTGTAGTCTTAAAGTGGTCATATGATGCTGCTAAAAAGAACATTATTTGGTGTATTTGGTGTAATGAAATGTGTTTATGCGGTTTAAAGTTAAAAAAACCCACATTATTTTCCACATACTGTACATTATTGTTTCTCCTTTATGCCCCGCCTTTTTGAAACACGTCGATTTTTACAAAGCTCATCGTTCTGAAAAAGCGAGGTGTGCTGTGATTGGCCAGCTATCCAGTGCGTTGTGATTGGCCGAATACCTCAAGCGTGAGATGGAAATGTTACGCCCCTCACCATACTGTTGATGCCGTGTCCCGGCCGGAGCGACGAGACAAAAACATTAAAACCCATTATAAACATTTGTTGCATCCAGTGGGGAAATAAATACGGATTATAAAGACTTATACTGTCTTTTAACGCGTTGCATTGCATCGCGCCGCGTAAACATAAAACCCGGTCTGCATTTGTGATTCAGAGAAATGACCAACAACAAGTGCTACTCCACACTGCCCAAAACTCGCGTTTGAATCATCAGTGGCAAATCCTTTAAATGAAAACGTACTTACGTGAGTCAGAACTGCCGGCATTTTAGTCTAATGTTACTCTCCCAGGATCAGTAAACAGTCCTCCATAAAATGCGCTGCACACATCTGAATATTTGGGTTGAACTGTTATGGAACAGTGTTGTAAATACAACTTGACCATTGATTTCTAGTCATGTCCTCTTTTAGAAGACCAAACAAAGTAATTTTGCTTTCACAACGAAACACACAGAGGCCTAGCGGAAGCCCGGTTAGCATGAGCTGAGGCTGGGCTAGAGTGAGCAGAGGCGGCGGGGTTGAGAACGGCACAGCCGGCAGATCCGACGAAGGAGCGGCAAGCACATGTGACGACCCCGGGCTTCGTCCACGGTGAAAGCCGATCCGGCGATCCACAGCACTAAGTTGATGTATTCCCTCAGCAACCACGGATCAGCTCTAGGCATGACGAAGCGGATATCGTCCTCTTTTGGAAGAACAAACAACAGTAGTTTCACTTTCACAATGAAGCACACAGCGTCTTCACGACATGGCTGCAGCGTAAACAATACTACAGTGAGAATAAAAGTTACGCCTTCTTTCTTTGCGTGAAAATTGGGCGCATTATGCAAATTTTCCCACATAGTGAGGTAGATATGTGGGGGCGTGTTAGAACGAGCAGTTTTAGGTAGGTGTGGCTGACTCTTAAGTTTTATAAAGAATATCTCTTTGGATTTGAGACTTTAGTCTTTGCAACTTTACAGATCTTCTTTATGCACCAAGTGCTTGTAACACGTACAAAGGAAAAAAATTAAATCGCATCATATGACCCTTTAAGCCGTGTCATTCACAAATTCTGTCATCAGAGATATTGTCTCAGTGTTGTTTGGATCCCTTTGGCTTATAAAATATCTACAGAAGAAAGAAAGTCATACCGTTTTGTTTTGGAAAAAAATTGAGGAATTGTACCAAATTTGAATTTTAATGCATATTTTAATAGATATTCATGGTCTTATTGTATAATGATGTAATTGATTGTACAGTATTGTTACATAATTTATTGTATGATATATTACACCCTCTTTTAACCATCCAATACATTTCCAATAAATACACTACCATTCAGAAATGGGATCGGTAAGTGTTTTTTTTTTTATGTTTTGAAAGAAGTCTCTTATGAGGTCACATAGGCTGCATTTATTTAATCAGAAATACAATAAAAACAGAAATATGGTACTGAATCAGTCATGGACTTCAGTTTTAATCACCAAAGAGGTCACCCTTTACATTTTCATTGACTCTCGCACTACACACTGTTGCACATCGCCCTGGACTACATATCCCATCATTCTTTGCACGATTTGCACACTGCACTGATTGCACACAGCTTTTTCTAATCACCTCACTCACTATATAACATCTACTCTACCACATTTCTTTGCTGAGTATTGTTTAGCCTGTACCCTTTCCGAGTCTCTGTGTTTTCCTAGTTTTGCCTTTCCTGTTTTTGCGGTTTCTGATCTTTGACTGTTTTCTTGGATTTCTCCCTCTCGCCTCGCCCCTTTTGATTCTGTCTGCTGATCGTCGACCTACGCTAGCCCAAGGACTATTCTTGTGTCTTGCCCGCCATATAACTGTTTGCCATTGTTTTGACCCTGCCTGTTTTCCACGTCTCTTTAATAAAGCCTGCAGATGGATCCACACGTCTCACGTCTCGTCAGCCCCGTTACAAATATTGTGAAATATTATTACAATTTAAAATAACTGTTTTCTATTTTAATATATGTTAACGTGATTCATTTCTGTGATGGCAATGTTGAATTTTCAGCATCATTACTCCAGTTTTTAGTGTCGCATGATCCTTCTGAAATCATTCTAATGCTGATTTGCTGCTCAAGAAACATTTTGTAAAAACAGTTGTGCTCTCTCTCTATTTCTTAATGAATAGAAAAAAAACTGCATTTATTTTAAATAGAATTTACAATCCTTTGTTAAATTGTAAGTGTCTTTACTGTCATTTTTGATCAAGTGACAGAAAAAAAAAAATCTTACTGACCCCAAACCTTTGAACGGTAGTATAAATCTTTATTTATTTATTGTATATCTGTTTTCATTTGGAAAATGTCACATTATGGAAGTAGAAATCCATAAATCCATGGTTGCAATCAGCAATTCATGTTGACTTCAAAGCATTCAAGATGGGAAGCTGCTTTAAGAGTAGAAAGTAAGTGAGTGTAACTTATTGTGAACTTCATAAGAGAACTAAGACATAAATCTACTTTTTAGTGCATTTAATGCAGCCCTTAGTACTGAATGATTGAGAGAGGTCAGATCGCTGCAGGTTGATGTGGCAGTTGTAATATCCTGCTGGAGGCTGCACTCAAACTCAGGGTGAGATGGGACTGCCAAGGAAGAGGGCGATTGTGGGATAGCACATTGATAGTCATCTGCCTCCCCACGTAGTTGGCAGGGCTGAGGTCATGAGGTCAGGAGAAGTGAGGATGCTTCCTGTGTAGATGCATTGACTTCTTTATTTGTAAAGAAAACAGAAAGGCACGACCCATTTACTGCTCTGCCTGTGGATACACACACACAATCACATCCTGATAAGACTAGCACTTCATATGCTGGAGATGCCTGTCTAATGCAGCGGCTGGAGAAACAAATAAAAACAAGACAGGAGAAGCACCTGTCAAAGTAAAAAAGAACAAAGGAAAGATAGAAAAAATGAATGAAATGCAGAGCTCAATGGAGTGTGTGGGAGAGGCTGACACACAGTACAGGACTTTATAAAAACTCTCTCTCTCTTTCTTTTCTCCAGCCTCCACTTTACACCTTTCTGTTTCCAGCAACCCTTTGCATTTAACTTATGGCCTAACGGCAGTCTTCATGGGATTAAAAGCTGTGACACATACCTTTATTATCATCATTAATGCATGACAGGTGTCTGCACTTTAGTCTGAAAAACTTACTGCTTTAGTGTAAAAATGAATTAATACATTTTTTAAAGCAGGCTCAGATACACAGGCCACATATCAACCAGGTTTGCATTATGACATACCAGTGGAGAGGAAGTGACAGGCAAGTGCATTCTGTGTTGTTTCAGGGTAACCTGTTGACAGTTTAAGTCCCATTAACTAAACTAGTATTTCCACGAACAGCAAACACAATCACTGCATTGATTCTGATGTTTCAGTTCTTTTAAACACTACGTTTACTCTGCTGACACAATCCATATGTGTGTGTTTTTGTGTGTGGGCACGGCGTGCAGACAGCTCAGATGTACATGTTTTATGGAGATCATAAAAAAAAGGCCATGGACCGTCTGTTCAGAAAACCCAAGGTCAGAATGTTTATGGCCATGAAACACAATAAACCAGCGGGCATCGTTGGTCTATCCA
Source organism: Sinocyclocheilus anophthalmus (assembly GCA_018155175.1). NCBI lineage: Eukaryota > Metazoa > Chordata > Actinopteri > Cypriniformes > Cyprinidae > Sinocyclocheilus > Sinocyclocheilus anophthalmus. The sequence goes on from JADLZN010003414.1 coordinate 34,975, forward strand.
CTTTGACGCTCACTGTCTCTGAGGAGAAAATCAGACCTTTCAAATCTCACGCTGCTGTGCACAGTCACTATGGCGACCGTTACTACTGTTTCTAAAACTGCTTCTATCACCTCAAATACATATTCAATGTCATACTGAAACGTTTAAACCTTCTGCAACATTTGCTTGATCTTCTGGGCTGCTTGTTACAAATGCAGAATCACTGCTGCTACATTACCAGTGTTTTCAGCTATTCTCTAATGGTTTGCTGGTCTTAGCTGGTTTAACTTGGTCTCCTAGCCTGATGAAACTGGCGTATAACTGGTCTAAAAGCTGGTCTCCCAGATTTACCACTTATAAGTATCCAAAACCTGTTTAAAACTATCAATCTTGACTATCTTGGTGGATAGTTGAGGCATATATATATACCATCACAGGAATAAATTACGTTTTAAATTATATTAAAATAGAAAAGTTATTTTAAAGTTTTTTATATATATGTACCGTAATATCATATACGTTAATGCCATTTAGTAGTAAGAAAGAGACTTACATTTTATCTAATAAAGATGATAGATAGATAGATAGATAGATAGATAGATAGATAGATAGATAGATAGATAGATGATAAATACATTTTTGAGATGCTCTAGTCCAAATGTGTCTCAGTCAGCTTATGAACATTTGGACTTGTATATCTGTGTAAAGATGACATTTTATGCACACATCTCTCTTTGTCATAGTGTGTTTTACAGTTCAGAGCAGACAAACTTTAGACAAACGTCTGAAAAAAGATCAACAGAGCCCCCTCCGCCGAGGTCACCTCCTGCACCTGCGGTGCTCCACTTCTGCGCTCTTTGGAACCCTTTAAAATAATGAGCCAAAGAGTTCACAAAACTTCAAATCAGACGCTTCCCTTTTCACCCTTTTCTCAACTGAGATCAAAGGAGAGTTTGGGAGAGAGTGCCGGTGACTTACGGCTGTGACAGATATAAACAATGGCTTGTTTGTGTCTGTCTTTGTGGCTTTGCGTGTGTGTAAGAGTGAGAGGGAGAAAAAAAATGCACTGCTGCCAAAAAAGTGCCATAGTATTTTTGGACATGCACCATGGTATTATTTGAAGTACCTTGTAAAAGTTGTTGTACAAATATGTGAAAGTACCATAGTACAGATTACCATCTGAAACATCAATGTATTACATTATAGCCATATTGTAGGGCAACACCAAGTTTAGATTCTCATAAGCAAGATACAAAAACTACATATGAAATCACGCTGCATGTGTGAGTATCTGTGTGTGTTTTAGTTGTTGCTTAGCCTGGATCCCTTGTCCTGTCTTTGTAAGCTGCAGTGGAGAAGGCAGTTGATTTATTTGGCTATAATTGCCTAATTCAACTGATGTACGTCCACTCAGAGAGACACGTCCCCTAGTTCACTGTCTCTCTCAGTAGAACAGTCCACCAATATAACGCTGTCAAACCCAAATGGTGGCTACTGTGATGGATCACCTCCTCTCCAGCTTTACTTTCCGGACAACACCAGAGCAAACCGTTATTTCAGTTGAAACCTGGGGAATTTAAACGGGTGCGGTTGAGGGAAATGTAGTTGGCCCCCTGATAAAAAATCTTTAGTAGTCCATGTGATGCAGCCTGGCCAATCAGAATGCCTGAACATCTTCAGAAGACCATTCATACAATTTTGAATTCATATTTGATGCTAATTAGTTTGATTTTGTCCGTACATTTTGTTTGTTATTATCCATGTTTTAAAGCTGTATTGTATATATATAGTTTAATTTTTATAAAAGCACAGAAATAGATAAAAATTAATATTTTTTGTAGGTTAACTTTATATTCTCGTTATCTGCATACTATTTGGATTCATATAATTGTAGCAACACACACACACACATACACATACACACACATTTTATATTATGTCTGTTATTATATTTATATGATTTTACATGAGTCATACAATAAATTCATTGTATTAATTTTTCCAATAATAACCAAATTATTGTTACTGATTAATTAAACAAATCTTGTTGAAATGAATCATACTTCCAAACTTTTTTCCTACTTATGTTTTACTAATGTTTTCATCTTTAGGCACTCTTTATTAAAATTAATTAGCAAATAAAAAGCTCATTAAAATGATTGTAATATTAATGAATCTGAATGATACCATACCATGTTTTTCTTTGAAGCACCTTGGGGGTTCATGTATGAATTATTTAGCATATGATATATGTCAGTGTACCATGTTTATAGCATCTGAAGCAGTATCTGTACCATGGTACCATTATAGTTTGTTGTTGTAAACGTTTAAGGACAAGATCCATCTTTGTCTTGTGTGTTTCCAACAACAGCACCTCAAGACCAGTCAAGATACTGAGATTTGAAGTCCTTGCACTGGGGTTGCATGTTTATTCAACTCCACCTGAGGCTAAAAAGATAAGGTGGAGGTGAGGGAAAATGAGTGAGTCAGAAGATAGCCAGATCTCCGTGGCGATTTCTCTTGAGCTCTATGCTATACCTTCCGTCTTTACCCAACTTCCTATCCCCCTCATTTACATTTCATTATTTAGCCTGGAGTGCTGTTGTGCAGCATTGGCTGCATCTGCCTCCATAGCAACTGTGTAGCACTGTATTTGGCAAAGTGACTGCAGGAATCGGAGGAGCATTATTCAGCCCCCCATCTGTCAGTCAAGTGTGCATGCCGACTCTCTTATGGACTTCTGTATAGATCTCAATTTCTCTTTGAGCGATGTAACAAAAACCCCAAAGCAATGAAACTTCAACAAGTGGAACAAATAAATAAAAAAGACACAATCTACACACACTTTTAACACTTGTAAGTAATTTTTATTCTTTTACAGTTTAAAAAAAAAACAGTCACAACAGACTGGGCCATCTGACCAATCCAGAGTAGTCTCATGGAAAGGAGGGGTTTAGAGAGACTGAATCTTACAACTGCTTCTAACGAATCTTTTGGGGCTTGTTGGAAAATGAGGTGATATTAAATGCATATTTTGAGAAAACAAACGCATTTTTCCACCTTGCATGCATGTCAACCTCTTGTAGAAGACTTCTAAAACAATATCAGGAACCTTAAAAAAATTGTATAATAGGGGCACTTTAAATTAATAATTAAAGGCATTACAACAAATGTTTGAAGTATAAATACTTCAAAATGTATGCTGCATATATTTGTGTCTTTTTATTTGTATTAGACTATATGCAGACTATTTTTTTAATGTAAGACATTATTCTTTTTTTCCCCCCTTTTGAATGTTGGGGTAAATTATGAACTGTTTGTGAGATTCACCCAGTAACTTTCACAAGTTCACATATCAATATAATTCTTCAGCAGAATGAGGGTAAACAGTTTTGGCTTACTGCCCATAATGGAGGAATGAACTAGACATAAAAGTGCCAGTGGACTCATTACAGGATTGAGTAGTTCAGCATGAGACACATTTTAACTTAGCATGAAATTCAGACACAGCACTTAAATATTTGACGAAAACATTTACATAATCAACCTAAAAATGCTTTCAGAATTGAACAGAGAGAGTTTATCATACTGATGGCAAGTGGAGCTGTACATTTACATATAGTGTCTCGTCATATGGCTAGAGTCTGGTTGCAAACACATTGGTTGAGAAATAGATGCATTTAGTAGTGTGAACAAGTACTTGTCAGTCCATTCTAGCTAAAATGATGGTTTTAGCTTTTTTCAAATTAGAAAATGACATGATGATATTATAAAAAGTGTCACACTGATTTCTAAACTGAATGATTACTGAAATAGCATTAGAGTTGCTTGGAAAACAATGCCTACAAAAATGTATCACAGTGATTTTTTATAATCCATTTCTTCATCTTGGAAATACAGCAGTTCTCACTCTTCCTTTATTTTATTGTTTTAGCACATCTGTGTTCTTGCAGCATATTTTTAAGGATTTAAATCACCTTTATTTCAGCGATTTGTCACACTGACTGGTTGCCGTCTGTTACCTAGATCTCAAGAGAGTGCATCAGAGTGAGTATGAATGATATTTCCATCTATGACGAGTACATCTCATAACTTGCAGTGGAAATGAGTCTTTCACAAAGCAGGTTACATGCCTTGCGAAAAGGCTTAGTCTTAGACAAAAAAGGTACTCAATATTAATTTTATTTTATGCTATTTTTATTAAAAAAAACATTAGATACTAAAGCACCATTCTTTTGAACCAGAAATTGACAGTTCACTCAAACAGTGATCAACCACAGCCTACAAATGACTTCCTTAAAATTGTCTCTGGAGAAATGATAACTGAATATGAAATGTTTGTTAATGTCGAGCTCCATTGAACATTTACTGCTGTGCATGTGCATGTTCCTCACGTTGGCATCTTCAGAAACCCTGAAGTTACTCTTTCAGCATCATTCCTTCCCTGAGTCACACGCTCTCCGCCTTCTCAGAATGATCTCAGCCAGTCAGAAGATGAATTTATGCAATGTGAAGTTCAACATGCCAGCGTTTGCGCGCATGTTCTCGAGTTCTTATGCAAAGCCACAGCCTGCCAAGCTGATGGAGTGGCTTTCACAATAAATTAGCAATTGTAATCTTGAGCATTTTAGAGGAACAAGCTGTTGCTTCCTCTTCATGCCTCTCTCACACATCCTTTTCAATCTCTTTTTCTCTCTCTCTTCCACTTAACTCTGGGTCTTAGCTGTCTTCGTACATAATTAGGGCAAGCCAAGTCACATTACCTGTCTGGATTTTCAGCCCTCATTTTCTATTTCTGTCGTTGATGTGTCAGGGAATATTCGTCAGACTACCCCACTAATGGAATTGAGGGAAAGCTCAAAATTACAAAAGATTTCTGACATTTTACACCTGCAATTTTTCCATTCGTCGCTCGTCTCTCTCTTGCACTCTTTCCCACCAACTCCATTAATTCTCTCTATATTTAATGATAAGAAAGGGCTGCAGTGCAACCCATTCTGTGTGAGCTCGTGTTCCTCTCGGTTGGAGTGTCAGTGTGTCACCGCAATTCAGCAGAAAGGCCTTAAAATGGTCACCATTACTTATTTGGTCACCATTACTTACATGTTTTGTGTCTTAGCTTTCACACAGGTGCAGTGCTGTTAAAACAAAAATGGAAAAGCACAGTAAGAAATTAATAGACAAGAGAATCTTAAATATGCATTTTAAACTCAAAAGAGTTTGTCTTGTGTCCAAGGACTTTCAAACGGTCCTGGTTGTTTCTAACCTATGTTAGTATCCCCAACAATACAGCATTTTAGGACAAAGTAGGCCATTTGGTATTTGATTTACATCCCAGATCGGGACCATAACGTTGATCAGCTTACATTAAATATGGTGACACAAATCTCAAATGTCAACTAACGTCAAACCTCATTGGTTCTCGCTTATCACATGGCCTAACGTAATGACGCTTGACTTTTGTGTCACCATATTTGATGCAGTCTGTGACAGGACTATTGTTAACTAACCTAATCCTTTAAATTATGTTTATGTTAAACATAATTTTATGTAATGAAATACCAGCTGAAATCAGAACTACAAGTAATAAAAATTCTAATATTTTTTACTAAAGAAATGAAAAAAAAGACTAATATATCTATATCTATATACATATATATATAATATATATATATATATATATATATATATTCTAATATATACTGACTTATTATATAAATATATATAGTGCTTCAATGATTATCGTGATTAATCGCATCCAAAATAAACGTGTTTGTTTATATAATACATGTGTGTGTACTGTGTATATTTATTAATATAAATACACACACACAATACAGTTTATATTTTGAAAATGTTTACATGTATATATTTATATTCATAAAAAATTATATTATATATAAATATATTTAATAAATAAACAACATATTTTTCTTAAATATACATGCCTTGCCTTGATTTAATATATACAACAGATATACCAGTACCCACAGGTATTATGAACAAAAACTTTTATTTTGGATCGGTTATTGCATTAATCTTTTTTGACAGCACTAAATATTATAATATTATATATAGTATATATTATATAGATTATATGTATATATTGCAAAGTGATTGTTATCCTTGTTGTCCTTGACAGTTTTGCCTCCCATTGATGTTCATAATATGGACAAAAACATTATTTTGTGTTTTACAGAATAAAGAAAGCCATAGGAGTTTGGAATGATATAAGGGTGAGTAAATGAAATTACATAATGCTTCTTTTAGTGCCCTGTCCGCCATGCACAAGTGCATTTAGGAGAAAGAAGCAGCATCACTATATGTGCTAACGTTACACTATTTAAATGTAGCATTGTGTTATGTTATCGCTTTGAGACAAAGCCTGCGTGTGTGCAAATAGAACTCTCTCTCCTCACTGATCTCATACACAGACGTGTGTGTGAGCACGCAGGAGAAAGCTGATAGGACAGGGAATGATGTGGGCCAGTGGCCATTGTAATGCTGTGTGCTGCGTGTGGCAGTAACAGCTTCACCTCAAGGTCAACTTCCTGTGAGGAGAATACACAAGAACAGTTGGGCTGGAGTCCACCTTCTCTCCTTCTCTCTATTTCTTTTGAATACTAAATATGAGCTTTGAATGCAGGTAGTCAGAATAGAGTGTAAACTATGGACTCATTCACCTTAAGGAATAATATACATTGTCCATTATTATTATGTACACTGACCAAACTTTATCCCACTATTTACATGGCCAAATACACTGCTGTTCAAAAGCTTGTTTGTTTGTTGTTTTTTAGCAATTGTATTATGTTCTGCAGGATGCCATCAAATGTACCAAAGTTATTAGTAGCCTTATAAGCTGTCTTTTGAATGTTTCAATTCATCAAGATCCTGAAAAAAAATTATCAAGTAGTTTTCCGTAAAACATTAAGCAGCACAACTGTTTTCAACATTGATAATTTTAAGAAATGGTTCTTGAGCACCAAATCAGCCTATTAAAATGATTTCTAAGATCTTGAAATTCAGCTGAAAATCACAGGAATAAATTACTTTTTAACATATATTAAAATAGAACAGTTTAAATTGTAATAATATTTCACAATATTACATTTTTTATTGTATTTACGATCAATCTTTCGTTTGGCAAACATAGGCAGTCTTCTTTCAAGAACATACAAAAACTCTTTACCAACCCAAACTGTTACAGAACATGAAAATGTTGTTCAGAATTGTTCCCCATGATTTTAGATTTCCTTGGTCAAAGGCATCTAATTTTGTACATAGCCCGCATTAATAATAATAATAATAATAATAATAATAATAATACTATACAAATGGAATTAGAAATGGCAAGGTCATGGGTTTGTTTGCCAGGGAACGTATGAACTGATAAAATGCTTACCTTGAATGCAGTGTTGTTCACTTTGGATAAAAGCAAATGTTTAAATTTTAAATGAGTTGTATTATTATTTTATAGACCGCAGAGAGAAATTCTATTACATCGGTGTGAATTTCTACAAAAACCTAACCATTACAATTCAGATTCGCTTTAATGATGTTTGTCCCTGGCCTGGAATCACCCCAAAGAATGCAATTTTAAACCTTTTGTTCTTGATATCGAAGCATTATTTTTCACCATTTCAGCTGAGCCATAAATGTCATGTGACTAATCACTGTGACGCCGCAGGAAAATAGTATAATACTAACCAGTGAAACCTTGACTTCTTAGCTTGCTTGACAATGGTAAAATTAAAACGTAAAGGTCATTGTACTACAATATTTGAGCACAGAATGATACGATTGTCCAATCAGAATTAAATAGCCTATATTTAAGAAAGTCTTGTAATGAAAAGGGAAAATGCCTTCTCTTTTACCTTTTCTCTGGCCCTCTCTCTTTTTCTCATGCTGTCCGAACACACTCAGCAAGCGCATTAAAAAAAGTCACTTTTTCCCTCTATCTTCTGGCGTATACAAATATAGCATTCAGAAGCCCATAACAGCTATAATCACTGCCATATTAATGTACATGTGCGTGTTTTTGTGAGGCACATGGCTTTGGCTGGTGGCTCGGTGCTCTAACATGTCTTGACGGGGGCCACTAAACCACCTGCAACCCTAATTTGCTGTGCCAGTAATTTTCTCTGCTCCATGCTGGCCTAAGATGCAATCTATGCCTAAACTACTGTGAACTCACAAAGAGAATGAGGGAGAAAAAAGATAGAGACAGCCATGCATATGTCAGTGACTCATGTTACATGGCTCCAGCGCATTCAGAAACTGCCTTTCTCACTCATAATTGAGGGTGAAATTCAAAACAGGCCTTTTTGACCCAGCGTGACATGAATGGACTTGTTTGCACTGAAACAAACAAAAAAGGAACATACTGCATGGTTGACTGATTTGTAGAAGATGTGGTATTTTTGCTGAATTTAAAGGAATAGTTCACCCAAAGTGAATGTTCTGTGATCTTTTACACATTCTCATGTCCGTCCAAACTTGTAAGACTTACTTTCTTCTGTAGAAAACAAAATAAAAAGATTTGATAAATGTTCAGGCTGCTCTTTTCCATATAATGAAATCATATAAAGGCTGTCTGGACAGATAAGCATCATAAAATTGAGTGGCTTTGAACAGATATGTCTGCTAAATGAATTAATTTAAATGTAAATATGATTTAAATGTTTTTCACAGATCTTCGGAAGCTATACGATAGCTCTGTGTGAAGAACAAACTGAAATTAATGTCATTAATCACTGACAGTTGCACTTCTGCATTTTGAAACAGGTTGTAAGACACAAGAGAACCAGCAGTGCTTGGTGTTACCAAATGAAAATGAATTTGGAGAAGTAAGATTGTACCATGACATTTTTCAAGTATCTTGCTAATGATATACAGTATGTCAAAATACCATCGTATTATTATCTGATATCATCACTGTACCATGGTATCTCTGCAGTACTCTTTTGTGAGGAAATGTACAGTCTTTGTGCTTTATATACAGATAAGGCGTTCCATCTTAAACCCATGTACATTTTTCCTCATCGAGCGAGGATTGACAGCCACACTTCACATAGCCTGAGGTAATTTTTCCATATCTACGCTCTAGGTGTGCATTTGGTATGATAATAACCAGGTAATGTCGTTAAGGGCTCATATATTACGGCTGAAATCTGGGCCCCTAAAAGCTCACAAAAACCCAAGAGTAAAAACTAAACACATTGAATAATGGTTAGAATGAAGGTCTGCTTCCAGACATCTGCTTTCACACATGCTCTGTCGTAGCTCTTGAATTTGACAACCACATGAAGACGTTTTAAGGTGTAAAAGCTACTTATAATATGTCAAATTATCTAGTCAAAAACATACCTGAGCAAAATCAAAAATGTTTCCACATTTAATTGCACTTATTATGTAAAAAATAAAAAGTAATTTACTGCTGGAATAAATGACACAGTTGATTTGTAGTTGTTTAACAATTAAATGTTGTTTATAGATCGTGGACTGTGTTCATACTAAACTCAAGTTAGTCCATCTTCAACAATGTCTATAATTAAAAAGAATTGCTTTAGGTCAAACTGTGTTACTGTGTTACTTCATGAGATGTAATTTTCTACAGCAGTTCAGCTGGGAATGTAATTTGATTGGCTTGTAGCTCACTAAAATTAACAAAAAGTGGAACGATTTAAGTTAAGACTACCTGCAGAAAGCATACTTTTGTACTGTGGCGATATAAATGAAATGTTTAGGTGGAAAGGTGTCATTTTTGCCTTAATTTAATTAAGAGTTTATACACCGTGAAACCCAACAAGCTGTATTAACTATTAACAATTTGAGGAAACTGATTGCCTCAATTCAGAAACCAAGAGTTATGAGTACTGTAAACTTTTTAAAGGGATAGTTCGCCCAAAAATAAAAATCCTGTCATTCATTACTCACCTTCATGTCGTTCCAAACTCATACGACCTTTGTTCATCTTCCGAACACAAATTAAGATATTTTCGATGAAATCCGAGAGCCTTCTGACGCTGCATAGACAGAACTGCCAACTGACCATAGTACGGCACGGATCTTACCTTTTACACGGTGATAACCCTCAAAAACTTAGACATAGCCAGAATATGTTTCAAGAAAAAACTGTTTAAATTATAATTTAAAATATAAAATATAATTTCCAATATCATAAAGTTTTAAAATGTAATTTAATGATGGGTAAGAGAATTTTCAGAAACCATTACTTCCTGTCTTCAATGTCCATGAGCTTTGAGAAATCCAACTCTAATTGATTTGCACAAGCTTCATATTTTTTTTTGTGAAATTTTAGAATAGACCCTAATAAATACAGCTATTTAAAATTGTAATAATATTCCACAATATCACTGTTTTCTTGATCAAATAAATGAACCTTTGATGAGCATAAGAGCCTTCTTTCAGAAAGTAAAATCCAAACACTTATTTGAGATATGCTTGGAAAACTATATTGATACTGACCTCACTAACCTTGATGTAGGCCTTAAAATGTAGCCTGAAAATGTAACCTTCTCCAAGTTTTCATCCCTTTTAAAGTAAAGAACCCATCCAATAGTGCATGCTTATATTGGATAGTCTCTTAGAGGAGATTAGATACTCTCTGCCGCTCTCATCCTGAGCCTCTCCATATATCAGCGTGCCCAAAGCTTTGCTGTCCTGTTCTGAATTGAACTGGCGTAAAATAAGACATTCAGTCCAGCCACAAGGGGGCAGAACGTCTCTCCAAAAGCTCCAGCTGCTCTCAGAGAGTTTCTAATCAAACAAACGTCTGTTATTTGCCCACCTCTGACGGACAGCCTGTCCCCAACAGTCAAGACGATTCTCTAATTAGCGACTTTGTAGAAGATTGGTAATTTAAATTCAGAAAGATTTAAATTGCTGTCATGTTGGAGGTTTTAAAAGCAGACTCAGTGCCTTACTAATGCGCGACCATACACACACCTTCTCACAAGCGGACGTGCACGCAAACCCTCGCACTTGCAAATGCTAAAAGGATGCAAATCTATTCTGAGAAGCCCACTGACCACTGTTCAAACCCTCTACACACTCGACCAACTCAAACATGACAAGCTAATGAATTTAGAGGACGGAAAAAAAACATCAAACAGACTCTCTGCTATCATCACTCCTTCTATGACTGAGCACACAGTGAGCACTTTTCACAGTGACTCAATGTTTTTCGTCGGAACCCGGTGCATCAAGTAGACCAGAAATCACAGAGTAGTAATTATTATTACATTTCAGAAGCACTCATAAACTGCTGGTACTCTCTTTAATACCCAGTGACAAGATGACCTGGAGATATCCCCTGTTGCTCTCACTAGACAAAACCTGTTGGTCTTAAACATTTTGACTATTGATATTAGATTTGATGCATATAGTAGTTTAATCCGGCCATAAATCATCCATTCAAATGTGAAGAGATCATATGAATAACAAAGCCAATCATACCTTGCTTGATTTTATGGGATGTTTAAGTCAAACTAAAATTTCAGCCAACTTATTGATTCTTCATTCATTTTTCATCATTCATTATATATATATAGCAATAAGAGCACTTGCACACATTCTTTCCTACTTTAAACCCACTCATCAACAGCTTTTCTGCTATTTTACTCCCTCTGAACTGTGTGAACTGAAACTTCTCTCATAGTCAGTAAGGTTGTGCCAAAGCTAACACGCATCCAGGGAATCCACTGACCTTTTCCTGACCATTTATTCATTGGAATGAGCCTCATAAAAGTGGATAGAGGCAGAAACATGGCAGAGCGGTGCTAAAAATGTCAGGCCTTCAAGTGAATTTTGTCTCATTGCTGCTCTGCCTCTCAAAACTTTAGCCTATAATGATTTTTGGAAGGTAGACTGCTGTGTTTGGGCCAGAGGGGTGCAAGTGAGATCAGGAGGTGTGTGGCTAACTTCTCCTCTCATTATTTACTGCTCTGTTTCTTTAAAGGATTTTGCTCTACGATCTGAACTCTTATAGAATAACAGCTTTGAACTTTCACTTTAGGACAGCCTATAAAGCAAGAGTGTAGATTTTATGGTATTCATAACTTTATGCAGGCTTTGATGCCTTTTCTGTGGCTCACAATGTGAATGAAAAGAAACTTACCATACATCACGTAATTTGTATAACTGCTTTATGTTCTAATTCTCCTTTTTTGTGTCCTAGATACTGCATCCCTGCTGAAAAGCATGGCCAGGTAAACTGGTTTAGATGGTGACAAGTTTAAATGATCAGCAAAAAGCCTGTAGTTACCACTATAAGGTATATTTTGGACACTTTAATGCTAATTTTAGCATGGCTACACTGGCCAGTGTTTGTTTATCTGCAACAATAACCAGCAAATCAAGTGGTCTCTTATATTCATTAGCAGAGGTGCTAAAGTGTCTTGAATGTTTATATATGCTATTCTCACAAATAAACCTGATTAATATGAACCACCATCACATCTGAAACCACCCTAACCAAATATTAAAACTTTATGGCATGATTATATTGATTTAGACCACAAAATAATCTCTAGAGTTCCCCACTCCCTCTGAACCAATGTTAGCGCTGTTCTAACTTCTGAGTTAACCCAATTCTCCAGTTGAAGGCGGTTTTGACTGATGTTTCTCATCATTAGTGTCCTCTCATGGGGCCGGATAAATCGCAGACATTATGAAATCCGTGCAGAGAATGAACCTAATCAGAATGTATTTCAGATTTAATTTCATGAGGTAAAATATTATTCTCCATTTGTGTCTCATTTTGTCATATTAAGCAGGCCCGATAGCTAAAACGGATTGACTTCAATTAGAGGGACGGGATACAAATGTTCAGCAAAACGGTTAATAGAAGAACAAAATGTATTAGGGATCATTATGACGTAAATATGCCACCTCTTCAAAATCTTTTGTCTAAAAACACTTATCTAGTTAGCAGCGGCATCGCTAGACGTATACGACATTTAACCCAGTAGTGCCATAATCATAAAATGTTACTTAAGATGTTATGTTAAATAATTTAAACCAGACTTTTAATCTTAGGCCTTTACTGTTATTAATAATGACATGAATGTTTGCTAGACATATTAAACCATTATCTGTAAAACTGGTACAATATTTTAATAGAAATTATTTTTTTTTCTTTATCATTTATTTTCCTTTAATTTACATTATTCCATTCCTATTTATATTATTTTATCATTTTTATTTATGCATTTCCATTTATTTTATTTGATTGACTCATACATATCTATACAGTATAATATATATTATTATATATATATATATATATATATATTATATATATATATATATATATATATATATAGAAGACCATTATAACTGTTTCTAACTGTATTGTTACATGGCGGAAAGTTGCCTTAAATAATTGTTAATAATTTAAGAATTCTTCCATTATTCTTTTGTCTTGTATTGTATACTCAATCCAACGTTAATCAGGTTTAGCTATGCCCCTGCTTGTCAGTGAAAGCCAAGGTAAAAGATGATACCAGGAGAATACAAAAATGTGAGCGCAAGCAACACTGACAGACAAAAACAACATCAGTATTCATGTTTTGGGTATTAAGGCTACATGGGAGAACAGGAAGTCCTCTTGGGGAGAAAATCCCTCCTTTAGCGTCCTCCTCGTCCAAGAATCCATGGCAGAGCCTGAAGTGTACCTGCAGGCTTATTGGCAGTTCTAATCAAGTTAAATATCTTCCAAGCCCTTAAAAAAACAAAAAAAAAACGCATTGCTGATGTTGGATTCGTGCTCAAGTGTAAGTCAGCCAACAGCATTTCACCTTGCAGCAACCAGAAGGCCATTTATGTTACTTTTGTGCGAGTTGGCTGCAATTAAGGTCCATTCCATATTGGCAGTTTGACTTACTCTCTCTTAAGCTGCAGCTTTGTTCAGAAGAATTGTTTGTCAGATGGAGGACTGTCGTGCCAAGAGAGGGTAAAGGCTTGACTGCGGAGGAGGCAATCGGAAGTTCATGTTCAGAGAAAACCATCAATATCCTCCTCTGCATTACCTGTATGCCAACCACTGCAGAGGAGGCAAGAGAGGAAGACAGAAAGAGAGCAGCCACTTCATGAAAGACCAAAGATCATTGGTCGGACCAAAGATCATCGGTTGGAACAAAGACCGTTATGCCAGGGCAAAGATCATCCAATGTGTATTTACATGAACATGGTAAATGTTGCCTTTGGTTACATAAATGAACTTCTCAAGGGGTGTGACACTTGGCCTTTAAGTTATGGCCTCATGAATACAAACGTATTAAGTATCAGCCGCGCTAAAGGTGCCGATAAGAGATGGTCTGAAAGTGCTTCGTGCTTCTTTATGACTCTAGACCTCAAGCTCTTGCATTAGCGTCAAGCGGTGACAGCAGCCATAACATTATCATGTCAAAATTTTGCGTGACCCCTCGTAACCACCTACGACATTCTGTGTGACTCGCTGAAAGTGTTTATGATTTACTTCTAAAGGCTGTAAGGCCACAGTCAAGCATGAAATGAAAATTACTCAGCACCATTAGCGAGAAAAAATGGAGAAATATTTCAGGACTGTGACAAAACTACACTCCCACTTCTCATGGCATTACACAGCACCGTGTACATAAAAAGTGCTCTGTGACTATTTAACATTTTCGTAGAGCTGCACTCGCAGACCTGTCAGTGTTGCTGCATTCAGGCTGATGTAAGCAATAAAAACAGATCTGCCTATAAAGCTTTGAAAGGGGGTGGAAGTCTGGATTTCCTTCTTGCATTAGCATATAAACCTCATTAATGACCATGCCATTGTACAGTTCAATTTAAATTGGCAGGTTAAATCCAGTGAATGCACAGAGTGCCCTAAATTATGCATTTTACTCTAGAACTGTGGTTCTTAAGTGATTTCTCAAGAGTTTTTACATTGGACAGCATTGAAATGGTGACCCAACAAAATACCAAATCTATAAACTATAGAATCTGTATGGAAAATAAATATGGTAATGGTTGTTAAGAGTTACAAAGGTTTACCCTTTTTTGTTTTTATTAGCCTACCCGTGTTGATGTTTGTTTTATGTTTTTATCATTTCTATTAACCTGCCCATGTTGACTTTTTTATTTTATTTTTATTTCTGTTTTTATTATTAACCTGCCCATTTTTTATTAATGCCATGATTTATTAATCTGCCATGGCTGACTTTTATTTATAAACATTTTTAATTAACCTGCCCATGTTAATATCTTATTTATTTATTTATTTAGTTATTTTTATTAACCTGCCTATGTTGATATGTTTTATTAATCTGCTTATGTTGGCTTATTTATTTATTTAGTTAGGTATTCATTTGATTTATTTTACTGTATTTTATTTAATTTAATTTTATTAAATTATTTCATTTTTAATGTACTGCCCATGTTTGATGATATGTTTTATAATCTGCCATTTTACTTTTAAATCTAATTTAAATACATTTAATATTACCCGGCCCATTTTGATATGTTTATTAGTCCTTCCAATGTTTCCTTTTTATTTATATTTTCATTATTAACCTGCACATTTGACATGTTTTATTATCTGCTTATATATTTTTTGTATTATCGGTGAATGTGACTATATGTAATTTGATTGTATTGTATTTTAATTTTATTTTAATTTTATTATTTATTATCCCACCTATCTGCCTAATTTGATCACATACATTTCTAAATATCTGCTAAATATCAAACAGATTGTTTGGACACTCTTTTAATTAAATGCGCAATTAAATGTTGAGTTGCATTGTATTCTTAATGCATTGTATTCTCAAACCTTAAGGAAAAATGGCCGTGTTTTCATTATTTAAGGGCAGTGGCGCTAGAAATCAAAACTTAAAAGCTTACTTTCTCAGAAAGACTAAACCGCTTTTTTATCATCAGGTGAAAATAATCCCTCTGTTATTGTCTGTCTTGACCATGGGCCAATCAGACGGGAAAAGGAGCAAGAGGCTAGAGCAATATTTGGTCTGACTCATTCCAGTGCCCGAACATTTGGACAAGAGTACAAAGTAGAGACAAAGCAGCATTACAACAGTACGCGCAGACGCTACACACACATACACACACACAGTTTGCTGCATGGTTTTAGACATGAATGCACGTTTGAGTTAAAAAAACAGCCTAATAAACTCTTAAATTCTGTTGCAGACCTCATCTATAAGCTTTATTCACAAAAATAGCGAGTTGTCACTGTGTACATCTTAGACAGCAAAACAAAATCTCATATTTATAGTGTTTTGGTCTGCTTTTGCAGTTAAAATATCTAAGAGTACTTGAAAGAAGATATATTTATATGAGAAGCAACCCTGCATATGCTTAAGACTTGTTGTTTTTGTTTTTTTTAGATAATGTATTTTTAATAAGTTTATTTTGTCTTACTGCATTGGCAGATGTTTTTTCACTTGAATAGAAATGTGTTAAAAACAAGTATAGGAAAAAAATCTGCCATTCCAGTAAGACTAAATACACTTGTGTAAGATACAGTGAAACCACGTCTTAATATCTTATGCTGTGTTGCTTCTGAAGTAAATCTATTATACAGAGAGAGTATTTTCGATATTTTAACTCGAAAAACAGTCAAAAATAATTTTATGGGAAAACTCCTGTTTACTCTGATACTGAAGCCTGATTTGTTCGCGTTCATGTAGCTGCACAAACTAATGGCACTTTAACCAGCTAAAAGTGGAGGAGCTGACCTCTATATATGACGACTCTGAGTGCCATTTTTTCAGATTTTTTCTCCTTCAGTGACAAAGATCATATCCTCACTGACTCTGCAAGCAAGAAGCCGAAGAAGGAAGAAACACAGCCTGCTGCTCGCCACCGTAGAAGGAGACCCTGGCATCAGAAGAAGCCATATGCCTTCCCCTGCAGTTTCCTGCGACGTTGTTGCAAATGTCGCACTGCTAATGTGGCTCATGCAGGGAACTCCTGCACGATTCATACGACCACAGTGAGTGCGTCGCCTGTCTGGGCAGCACCCACACGGAGGCTGTGCTCACTGGGATGACATGCTCTCACTGCGAGAGCATGACTTTCGCCATTCTCCACTCGCGGATCGCCTTCTTTAATGAAGGCAGTCCTCCCCACTCTACTCTTCCATTCCCCCGCCTGGAAGAGGCGGTCGCTGTGCCCATGCAGCGCATCCATCTAAGCCCTGCAGGACTACCTCAGCCCTTGCAAACAGGGCTTATTCAGTGGCTGGCCAGGCTGGCTCAGTGCTTCACATGATGGCGGTGCTTCAAGTTTTTCAGACTAAACCTCTCCGTATCATGGATGAGCCCGACCAAGGTTCTGATGCCTTAAGAGAGCTGCGCACAGCAACTGACCTGGTTCTGCGAGACACGGATTTTGGCCGCTTAACCTTTTCGCAAATGAGTTTAAAATATACTAGCTGAGCCCCCAGCGTGAGTTTTTTTTAGGCGACCGTTATTTTAAAATGTATCGACTTATTGTTTCCATGGCGATGCGTCATGCTTGTCATGTGACACAATGCAGCCACAATAGATCTGTGTGACACATGCATCGCTTTTATTTCGTTTTTTTCCTTTTTTATTCAAAATATTCACTAATGTGTTCACTATATTATGAAATATCTGATATTCCGATTCTCAAATACGTGTAAGTAAATGTATTTTTGTTTGTTTAAACACCTTTATATGAGCATGTGGTTGATCATGATGGGTGACGGGCCGCGCCATGTTAGTTTGCGCTGATCGAGCTTTGGGATTTCAACATGTAAATTCATCCGTTTCTCTTGAAATACATGAAAGTAAGTGGCTGGTGAACTGGGAGAAGAATAGAGTGAACTTTATAGTTACTTATACTATGTGTATCTGATATTAATAAAACACGTCGGCAAGTTATATTTGAATGGATTGTTATTGCTGCTTCCATAGACATCAGTGTGCATTTTTCAAACTATAAATGTATTGTTTTGTTAGTATTTATGTGTATTTAGATGTCTGAAACCTAAAATAAACATTACATGGTTCAATGGTTGTAAACACTGAATAGTTGAGATAATATGACAAGCCAGCATGTCCGTCTCTGGCTCAGCACCAGGAAAAGCGCGAAAGCAGATTTAAATTCAACAGTTGATGACGTGACAGACTGAAAGTTCTAATCACACCAGTGTGATCGTAAGCTCCAGGGACCAGCCAAGACTGATCACACAGGTGTGATCGTACACGTTATAGGGTCACTTCTACCTGATCCCTTTGTAAGTGGCAGTGGGTTCTGTTATTATGCTCAGCCTACCGCTTCAGTTTCCTTTATTTACCAGTTACCGGACCCTCGAAGAGTGGCAGAGTGCTTCGTTCTGCACTTGCTTAAGCACATGCTACTGAACGCATTCACTATAGCGTTCAACGCAACGGGAAAAAGACCGTTAGAAAGGGAATGCTCTGGTTGTAAACTCGGTTCCCTGAGATAAGGGAACAGAAGTGGTGGCATAAAAAATATTTGTTCCATATGAATACCATCTAAAAGTGTGGAGCACCACAAGCACTACATTTTTTTTAAAGATGCTAAATCAAGTTAAATAATAATTCAACCCAAAAAATATCTCAAGACAATCTGCATTTTGTTCCATTTCATTCCACTCTGTCTAACTTTTGTTAAACACAAGAACATGTCCTGTGAGAGTGGCCCCTCGCTGTCTAGATAGGCAGACAACAGCATTTTTGCCAGGAATAGTAGAAAAAAAAAACTAAACTTGTTTATAAAAATTGTGTGACTATGAACTGTTTTTACCAAACTCGCACAAAGCTTAGAACTATTTGAAAATAAATAACTCTCAAACACAACTCTCTCTCTGTGCTGCTGTCCTCTGGATTCTTCAGAGTTTAAAAGTGCAGTACAAGGATTTTCCATTGAGGCGAGTTGGTGGTAACACTGCGGATATCAAAATGGTAAAATCTAGCTGACTTACAGTCATGTTCTTTACTTTTCCTGAGAGGTACACACTTTTTTCCTTTCACATCTACTGGAGAGGCTTAGAATGATCTCTTGATCGCCTTCGCTCCTCTCTTCCAAAGAACCCGTGTTGAAGCAATACACCTGCCGAAACCTACAGCCTCCCATAAGTGAGAGATACTTTGAAACTGGAGAAAGTGCAAAAAACAACACTCAGAATGAAATATGCGCTGTGCCAGAGAAAGTGAGAAGCTGTCAACTATTGTATCGCACCACATGATGAGAAATTCAAATCCGGCATGAGGGTCAGAACAAAACAACAGCATAAACATTCAGAGAGGATGGCTTGTTTTCACAGTGCGTTTTCGAGTTTTTGTTAGGAAAATAGAAATAATCATTTTACATACCTAAAGCATGGACTTTTCCCTCATAGTTTGGGTGTACAATGAGCAGATGCTGATAACAAATCAGGGGTCTGGGGTAGATGGTGGAAATCAACTGTCAAAGAAAAAGATGTGGAAGACAGGATGGACATGCAGCTAGAATTAGTAATAAGTCTGGAGATTTCAGCCAACCAGTCCCAGGAAGAGGTAACTGAAAGGAAGGATAGATGGATGGACAGATGACCATGTGTATGAAGATTGATTAGCCGTGGAATAGCCTTGGAAGATTGATAACCCTGCTTGCTTCGACATGTATGCATGACCCACACACAAGAGCAGAGGTCAAGGCCATCCAGTCTGGATGATGTGTGGCATCTGTGCGTGTGTTGTAAATAAAAGGAGACTAATCCTGATCCTGAAGAATATTAAATCAAACAATGTATACAAGACTAGAGGTAAAGAGACTAGATCACCATTAGGCGGTTCTGGAGGGTTGTGAGACAGACAGACAGACAGACAGTTCGTTATTAGACAGTTGATCTGAATGGCATTTCATTCGAAAAAAAAAAAAAAAATTCAGGATCCATTGTGGACAGCTTTCCTCCCTGTAAGGTACTTTGGAGAGAGATCACAAGTCCAATATTAGCATGCCAGGATCCATGAACATGTGTTTGAGACGTTTTTCCTATGTTTCACATAAAGTGAGCCTCTTTCTCTCACTTTAACCATAGCTTTCAGATGGACATGGCTTCACTTTATGGTGTATCTTGACATTCTCTGGCTTTTTTTACTTTTGTGCTTTATTTTAATAGTGATACACAAACTCCGATAAATGGTATTAAAAGTAGTTTGTCTTTCGCTCTCAAGTTAACATATGTTTGTACTAAAGTTTGTTCGTCGGATACAACAGCTGTATGTATGCTTGGATGAGTTCTCATTGATGAAATGAAAAACATCTGTCTGCCATTTCTGATTGGTTTTCTGTCAGACCATAGTGCTGTGCTATGGTATGAGCTTCCAGATGTTCAGCATATGGCCACCAAGGTACATATGTTGAGATAATCCCATATTATAGAGCACAAGTGATCAGACTTCAGTCCAAACACCACTCAGCTCTCCAACTAAACCGGATTTTACCAGAAAGCAAGACAAGTAAGAGGATCCCAAACTTTTAATTGACTTTAATTGACTCTTTAAGAGTGTTAGTGTTCAGGTTTGTTGGTAGATGTTGTAACAACATGATCTTTTAATTTTTCTTGTCTGCAGCCTTTAACATCACATCTCAGGATAATCAACGAAGGTTTTGGACTGTGTAGATTCGTATGGTGCCATCAAACAATCAGTGTTGTCATGATGTCATTCGTCACATGACATTTACCGCTCAGGTGATCCAGGTCTTTGTTGAATATACCCAGAAATGTCGTGTTATAGAAATAAAATTGTTTGCAAACTGGTTTCATAGTTACTTACTTTTTATTATGTTATATTTCCAATATTCAATTATATTTTATAATATTATAGCAAAAATGTTTATTAAACCATATATTTTTTAATATAAAATATAATGTATTATTATTAAATTAATTTATTTTTAAATGAATTCAGATGTCACAGATTGTTTGAATTTTATATAATATAATAATTACTGCCTCTGCAAATTTTAGTCTGTACTCTGCTCATAACTCTTTCTTTTTATAATTCTTATTTTTGTAACTACATTTAAATAAATTAATGTAAATAATTTAAATGGGCATTTCCATTAATTAAATTTTAATTTTAATGAAGTCTTTCATTTTATATAATATCATATCATATCATAAATATATTTGTCAGTACATTTTAGCCTGTACTCTGCTCACTGCTCTTTCTCACTACTCTTTCTCTTATTTTGTAAATACATTTAAACACATTTATTTAAATAATTTACAGGAATACATTTTAATATCATTAATTCAATTTTAATTTTAATGAAGTTCTCAGTCTTTCATTTTATGTTCATTTTTATTTTATACAGTATCTCTGAATAAATTATCATATGACTGTGCAGTTTTTTTTTTCTAGCTCCTCTTATTTTGCTCCTTCCCTTCCCTTCTCTTCTCATAAATGAGGCAAAATTTCAGTCCTGCTGTACCCACTGCTCATGTTTGGGTTGCTAAGGGACTCACCGCATATGCTGAAATTGTCCTTGACAGCCCAAGGTCATATTATTATTTTTTTCACCTTCTCTCTCCTCAGAAACAGCTGTAATGAAACTATCCCCATTACAGGGCTCTTTTATGGGCCTAAAATGGGAATATTGCCAGCGTCAGCCCGGTGATGGTCTTGTCAGGCCCAGTGTGTGCTTGTGTGTGTTTCTCTGAGAACACCGTGGAGTGATCATTTTTAATGGGAGTGCAATAGTCCACACCTCTTCATCTGGTAAGATCCATGAGCAGAGGAGAAGCGACAAGACAGATTATGAGAGAGAGAAAGAGATAAGGTGAGAGAGGATGTATAAAAGGCATATAAATGATAAAAAAAATATTTTATTTTCACCATCTCTTCAGCTGGAAATGGGGATTGTGGGAATGCATTGTGCATTTACCTTATTTTGATTAGTTCTCCTGAGAATATCTGTGCCAGAAGCTTCGGCCCTGTTCCAGTGTTTGCTACAATGGCATTTTCAAACAAAATAGTTCATTCAAATTAGAATGACTGCAGCTTTACTCCGTGTGCTAACCAGACACGATGAGACAAGTCTCCAGCAACAAGCAATTTGCCTGTCCACACTGAACGAAAAACTGCTGTGCGACGTGACACAATCACAGCCAAAGATATCTGAGGTTTAATCATAGATGCGCAGTGGGATTGTTGACCAATGAGATTTCACAGTGGGCGGAGCTAATCAGGCCAAATACAATAGAAATAGAAACAAAACAATTGACAACATGTCTGTCTGTGGGTTGTGAATGGTCAAGGACATTTTTTACTCTCATTTCAGGTACAATGTAAGCCAAAACCCAGATGCAGACCAAAAATAAAAGCCACATAGACAATCCATAAGATCTACACAAGGTAATGACATAAATAAAGGCCAAACGAATGGAGTTATTCCAGTAAGAGGATGTTACACTTACTTTTATTCCTAAACGAGCATGAAGGAAAGTTTGTTCTCTCTCTGTTTTAATAAA
The DNA here is from genome assembly GCA_018155175.1 of Sinocyclocheilus anophthalmus. Classification (NCBI taxonomy): domain Eukaryota; kingdom Metazoa; phylum Chordata; class Actinopteri; order Cypriniformes; family Cyprinidae; genus Sinocyclocheilus; species Sinocyclocheilus anophthalmus. The sequence goes on from JADLZN010003414.1 coordinate 57,473, forward strand.
CATTCAAACTTCTCTCACATAGCTGGTTGTAAATACATACTGACAGGGCACCACTTAGCACCACATGGGCATTAGCAATAAATGGATAAGGTAATTGGATTTGTCTTTCACTCCGTTAATTCTTTCGCAGATTATACAAGACAACCGGTTTGTTTATTAAAACAGAAAGACAGAGGAAGTGATTTGGCTGCTTATAGTGAGCTAAACACGCATCCCTCTGAGCTCTCAGTAGATCCAGGCGAGCTTGTGAGCGGATTTGTCTGAAGCTTCACACTCCTAATTGGTTTTGAAAGTTTTGAGGGCTAATGTCTGTTCTTGAACTTCCTGTCACCGTGATTTCTGAAAGAGCAGCCACAATCAGCTGCTTTCCAGAGGATGGCTAACATCAAGTCCTGCCCTCGTTACTCCCATCATGCTTTAAAATCGACACCATTTACTTTCTTAAAGGGATTAGTTCATCTAAAAATGATCACTGTCGTCATTTACTCACCCTCATGTCTATCCCAAATATTAGTTTCCTGTGAATGAAACTTTGAGAAATGTCTTTTTTTTCATTTATTGGAAGTCAATGTTTACCAACAATTATCTGTGTTTCGTAGAAAAAGAAATAATACTGTTTTGGGAATGACATACCGTGAGTAAATGATGACAACCATTTTTATTTTTGGGTGAACTATGCTTTTAATACACGTTCCTGGTCTTAAACCAGGTGCAATTGTTCTGTCCGTTTTAATTGTTGCTTGTCAGATTGTACAATATCAGTGACAATGTGACAGCATTTGTCTGTGTGTATCAGATCATGTCATGACATGTTTTGATATTATCATTGTCAAGCTAAATTTAAATGGCTCCAAACTAACTCAAGCAAGGCCTTCTGTTGTGGCTTTGATGAGAGAAGCAATTTGTGCACTGTTCATTCTTCAGAGTGAACTTCAGGTCATTTTGTTAGCACAATCATAATGTGATGCCAACACTAATTATTTAGCACTATATCAACCTTGTATGAACATTTAAATCTGTACTACTTTCCATCTCTTTCTCAGGACTGCAATCTTATCATTGTGAACGTGAACACTCAAAAGCAAGTTGCCTGTATGTCTGCAACCCTTACGCATATATGAATATCTTTATCTGCAATAGACTAAAGCAGATGATTTTGCTAAACTAACACAATACAACAAGACAAAGTCTTTAGCTAACACAACATTATAGTTTAAAAACATGTGATAATGAGTAAATACATATCAGAAACACAACTAACACATACCTGTGAAAGTCTATCCAGTGTCTGTTGGTTTTTACAACCAGAGGCTGCGCAATGTTGTGGCATCTTCTTGAAACTCTTTTATTTTTATCGTGAGTGACGACACATTGACCGTTCCAAGATGGCGAATGCACGGTATAATGTGGCATCTACATATCTATGATGTTAGCTAACACGTGGAATGCTAATGTTAACCGATGTAACATGACACTTATTGGCCAGATATAGTTGCTATAGGCACTTAGTATATAGTTGCTTAAAGTCTAGGTAATGACATTTGTCTGTCTTATAACAACTATGAAAACATTGTCCAATGCATTGGCAGAAATAATAATTTGTCATTGTAAAATGTACAACATTAATATGCTTTTTAATTAAAATGGTAAATTGAGTTGTGTAGTCTTTTCTGTTTTCTCAATGATCTGACTTCATTGTAATGAAGTAAGTGATCTTTGAAAAGTTTGAAAAACACCACATTATGACTATTCATTTATATTTGTTCAAGTTGACATCTGAAACTGTTGAGGTTGTGAAGGTCACTAATGGTTATTTGCCTGCTTTTTTTATTAATTAAAATTTGTTGTTTTCAGATCAGCTGCTGTTGCAATAGAAGACAAATTGAAACCAGATCAGACAGGCAAGCAGATAAGAGAGTAGTAAGTATGTTTTAATCTTATATCACTGAATGTCAAAGGTTTCATTCTGGCTGGCATATTTCTTAATAAAGTGAACATTAGGGCTCTGAGCGTCACGCCATCTTTGAATTCAACACTTCTGTTGAAGAGATTTTGGAATCTGGCCTAATGGAGGCTGATTATGTCAGCCGCCATGTTGCCTTGGAAGGAAAATGTTAGCAAAGTGTCCATTCCAGGTGGCCAATTTTTAGTGCTTTCTTTGAGTCATTCATGTAAAATTCTGTTTTCTGCATTTTTGACGCTCATGTCAAGCTTAATGAGGATTTAGTCCAAGCTTTGAAAGGTAAACTGAGAACAGTCAAAGAAGTTCTAATGCATATCTATGTAAATTATAATACATATTCAAAAACACTACTCAAAACCACTGATTAATTATTTTCCCTTCCGCAAACCTTATGATGAAGCAGTTTTCAAATCCCACAGTGTTTGAATTGCAAACCCTCAGATGCAGAAAATGCAACAATTCATACTCAAAGAAAAGTGACCCTCCATTTAAAGATGGAAATGGTGACATTTTAAAGGGTTAGTTCACCCCAAAATGAAAATTCTGTCATTAATTACTCACCCTCATGTCGTTCCAAACCCGTAAGACCTTCGTTCATCTTCGTAACCAATTAAGATATTTTTGATGACATGTGAGAGCTCTCAGACCCTGCATACACAGCAACGCAACTGAAATGTTCCCAGGCCCAGAAATGTATTAAAGACATCGGTAAAACAGTCCATGTGACATCAGGGGTTCAACTGTGATTTTACAAGCTACGAGAATACTTTTTGTGCGCAAAGAAAAAAAAATACTTTATTCAACTATTCTTCTCCCCCGAGTTACGTCTTCTGCCATTTTAAAGAATATCACAATGCATATGCACGCTTTCCCCTAAGCGTAAACAACGCTGATTACGCAGATTACGTTCATGCGCGCTTTCTCCCCCGAACGTAAACAGCGCTGATTACATCGCATATGTTCTTGTGGATAACTCCCAAATGGCGGAAGACGTACTCAGTGGAGAAGAAGGGTTGAATACATCTGTTTTTTTTTTTTTGCGCACAAAAAGTTTTCTCGTAGCTTTGAAAATGAAGTTGAGCCACTGATGTCACATGGACGATTTTACCGCTGTCCTTACTAGATCTGGACGGAACATTACGTTGCTTTTGCTGTCTATGGAGAGAGAGCTCTCGCGATTTCATTAGAACTATCCTAATTTGTTTTCCGAAGATACGAGATCGTTACGTTTGGTTTAGCCATTTGCCGGCTCCAACTTGACTTCGTAAAACAAACAAACCAACATTTATTCACTCTGTGCTTTTGTATTTCAGTACCTTTTGCATTGTGATTCATTGTATTCAGTGATTGTAGCTTTTCCAGAGTTCTGTAATTGATTTAAGTAGTTCTGTTATAGCATTTCACTGATCTTTATTTTAATTTATTTTCAATTATTATAATTATTTTGGTCAAAAGTTAATGTATGCTGCTGAACTTCTCAGGAAATGTATTGCAACATACACAACAAGATATAGTAGATCAAAGATTTAGATTTGAAAGTGTGTATGTGTGTCATTTTTATTGAATGATTTTTGCACTTTTTAATATACCATTTTGAATACTAAAAAACATAGCTTTATAATAAACTAATAGTGGCTCTTGGTAGTGTACTGGAAATGCATTTGAAATGAGCTGATATGCTACTGAAAATTTTCTTGAAGCACATTAAAGTGAAGCTTCAAATATATTCTAAATTTATAGTTCAAAAAGTATATTTTAAATGAAAAGTAATGAAGTACAATTAAATTACATTGAAGGTACTTGAAAAGGTTCCATTTTAACACAGCTAAATATATTAAAATATATTGCAATTAGCTTAAAATTGATAGCATATGAAAACATATCCTAAAGAACAATTAAAATATTTAGTTGTTCCAAAATAACACACTTAATATGTGTTTATAGTACAATTAAAATATACTAAGTGCAGTAATAATAGTACAACTTACTGTGAGTGTATTTCTGTTTTACCTTGACAAGAAATATTTCTTCTTATTATCAATGTTGAAAATGGTTGTGCTGCTAAATATTTTTGTGTAAACCATGACAGCACTACTATTTTGTTAGGATTGTTTAATAACATTATTAATTGTAACATTACAAATGTCTTTACTGTCACTTGATCAATTTAACACATCCTTTCTGAATAAAAAAAAAATCGTACTTACCCCAAACTTCTGAACGGTTGTATATGCTAAAGTCAAAGCATTTCAGTTGTACCTGTTGTTCTACTGGAGTCTGTTCTTTCATCTCTCAGGAACAGAAATATTAATTTCACATTATCAGGTAAACCGCACTTATCAAGGACCTATTTGTTTAGAGCATTAAAAAAAGATAGGAATCAATGTTTAATCTGCAGTGTTATGTTACTCTCTAGGTAGCACTTGACCAGGTTTCATTGCGTTTCAGATGTCAGATTGCTGTTGTTGAGGTGAGTGAGATATTAAAGTAATTGCTCCGTTTTGATCCAATGAATTAATACAGACCGGGGTGGATTCTTGACTGAATAGACAATGCTACAGCTCAATATCTTCACCCTCAGGCTCATGTTCACGTAAAATCAAAACCATAGCACAAACTCTAAATATAGCGAACACACACAAACCAATACAGATTCACAAAAAACAGGGAAACAGGCAGACGCTATGTGACATGTTTTATTCATTTGCCAAATCGTGTACGGCTCAACACTACAGAGGCCTCAAAGCAACAGAGATTACAATAAATGAGAACAACAAAAACAAACACAAGGTGGTGGAAAGAAAAATGTTTTATAAAGGTGGGCAAACCAGAGGCGAGGCAGGAGAGCTGAGCGGAAGAAGAAAGCTAAATAATCGGGTCCACAATTCGGCCAACGATGCCGTTATCACAGAGCAGCGCCGTGGATGTCACACCCTGCTGCGGC
>JADLZN010003415.1:0-35000 GCA_018155175.1 Sinocyclocheilus anophthalmus
AATCTGCAAATGCTTTTAAACCTTTAAAGAGAACAGACTGTTGCATTTACAGAAAACCTAACATTTTTTTAAGTGTTCAGCTAGAAAAGTGTGCTAGTGCAATCTTCCTATTAAGAAAATGACTTATATTTTGTGGTCCAGTGAAAAAAAAAAAAAAGTGTATCTCAAGCATCAAAATCATTTTTGGAGCCACATTACATGGACTGTGACAAAACAGTCTTGTTCCCAGGCAGAGCAAATGAATTTGCATTGGAATAAATTAGTATACGATGCCTGAATATAAACACTTAAGAAGTGGAGCTCTACTAAAAACACAAAGATTATTTCTGTGGTGCTAAACTGTTCATCCTTGTGGCACCTCCTTAGACGGCATCAAAAACTGCTTTGACTCTAGTTGCTTCACCTGGTAAGCACTAGGTCCTAAGGTAAAGCCTAAAAGCTAGATGAGAATGCATCCAAGGCCAGCATGACCAAGGTAACATAGAGGGCCGTCGATCGGACCATATGCCACAATCGGAAACCCTGCTCGCGTCCCCTTGAGCGTTCCATACACCACCTACACAAGACAGCACAACAGTGCCAGAAATACGACAACCTTTCATATATGTTCGGACTTCTTTGACTACTACTATCCTGACGACAAATCATTACTATGAATGTTTCTCGTATATGATTTGTTTTTTACATGTTTTGTGTTTTTCTTTGTTTAAAATGAGTTTTAATGTGCTTACCAGGGCGGCAATTTATTTGTCATCGAACTTCAATGTAATACTGAAAATTTACACTTTACACATCTGTAACTTGTTTTCTACTTGATCCTGCTTCCCAGAACTTCTCTAATATCTGATTTGGTAGCCATCAGAACACATTTTGTCTTTCGATTTCTACGATGCCTGATCAAATTGTGCTGTCTTTCTGGTATTTCTTTTTTTTCAGGTTTTCTCTCGGGATAACAAAAAGAGTTATAAACCAAGCATATCTTGAATAGAAATTCGTCTGTAGCATTACTTAAACGTTTTTGTGTCCCACTTTTGATCATGTTTAACGCCCCTTGTCTGAAGTAAAAGGTATTTTTCTAAAAAACAAACAAAAAAAAACAACAAAAGTGTACATAAGCTACTTTTGTGTGAGAACGTTCTAGGCTAAAGTACTACTGATTTGTTATTCAAATCATCACTATTCTCATATGCATTTCTTGGCTAACGGTCCCACAACCTAGGTGACCGTCATTAAACCATGGACACCATGGAGTGCGTTTGTGGAAAAGTGTGTTACCTGGGCGATGCCGATAGAGAAGGCGCTGGGAGATAGAAGGCAGAGGAGCCACACGGCTGACTGGGGGAAATCTCTCATCAGCACAGTGAAAAGAGATAGACACCCAAACACCACCGTCAGCATGGAGCCCACTGTGCTTGCAAACTTGGGCTTCTTAAACAATGGGGTCAACATGAAGGAGAAGAAAATCTGTGGGATTAAGAAATGGGAAAATGAAGTCTTGAGGTCAACCAATTAAAATGTAACATTCCTGGTTTCATTGTGATTGATTCATCAATGAGAGAGAGAGAAACCCTTATATTTTTAATATTTTAATCCGTCACACAGACACCACTTTTCACAATACAATCAATTCCCAATGGATAAAACCAATACCTGTCCAGTATTTTGTTCACGTTGAATATCCTGTTCCATTCAGAAATGTCACATTATGAAAATAACTTCCAAATACACTTTAATGCTGACAACTGTATGGCTAATGCTTTCTTGAAAGAAGAGAGAGAAGAAAAAAAAACAGCTTGCATTCTGTCAGATATTTTACCAGTACAGTCACACGCCGCTGAAAACCAACACAGCAAAAAGCAATTTAGCCTTAGAAAATGAAAACTGATAACATATTCATTATGAACTCAGATTAGCCCGTCACTCAAATGACTACTCTCACTGTAGGCAGAAATCGAGACCTGAGGCCAAATGAGTGCACGGCCATTTAAATGGCTTTGCGCACTCTAAAGCTTTGAGTCGCTATTGGATGTGGATGGAGGGTTGCTAGGACTTACGGAGGATATTCCATAGAGGAAAATGAGGAGGAAGATGACAAAGAAGTTGCTGTTGGAGAACAGGGGTGTGCAGGTTGCTATAACAGCCATGAGAATGGACATGGTCGTCACTAGTGCAGCATAGAGAAGGCCCCATGAAAGCCTAAAGAAAGCAAAAGAAAAGTTTACAAATGGATTTTTACATTTAAATTACCTATGAATTACAACAGGTACTGTAGTGAGCACACTCACCAAAAGGCAGAGTCATACAATCCCATCATGCTCATTGTGTCTTTCAGTCGCTGCTCTTTTTCAGCTGCCACATTGACAATGAGGAAAGAGACAAAGGGTGTAAATGCCAGCACTAGGTATATGGAGATCAGGGCATGAGGGAACTTCTGGACCTCCACCGAACCCGGATGTCCCATCATCACTGCACGCACTTTTAATTCATTCCACACCGGACGTTTGGTCTTCATCTGCAAAAGAATGAAGACAATATTATAGAAGCAAAAATCATGTCAAAAGAACGCAGCAGTGACTTCCCATTACCATTAATGCACTGTAAAAATGTAATATCATAAAATAATGTAATTTCAAATAGGGATGCACGATATTATCGGAACGTTATCGGAATCAGCCGATAATGGCTTTAAATGTGAATATCGGCATCGGCCTGATATGAAAAATTAAGCCGATATATGCCTTGCTGATAAGATGAATAACTCACATGTGCTCAGGGTGTGATAGCGATAAGATCACGTCAGCAGTGTGGTCATAGGGGTGCTGTGTGTGGGGGGGTGTCGGGGGCGTGACTTCTTGATTAGATTCACTGTTTTGAGCATTTAATCTGAGAATGCGAGTACAGAATGACGGTCCGGTGTGCAATAGAGTCAACAGTTCCTCCGGGTCCTAATGCCCGTCCGGTAAGGCGTTTTATTTACTTAGGGGGACTGTTGGCCTACTTCTAATGAAATGAAAGTAAAATACACAAATAACATATATATATAAATACACACGCACATTTATTCATTAATGTGCAATATGCTTTTTTTCAAACTGATTATGAAACATAAGAGGGTGAATTTAAACAAATTGAGCTCTAAAAGATTTTCAGAATTTGTAAAACTCTTTTGCTCTACAAATGTTAATTATTAAAATAAAATGTTAAGGATTGCTTTATAGTTGCTTTATAGTTATTTTCAAAGCATTATAAAAAGAACTTCATTGTTTATTTAATTCTCAAAAGTAAGTTTTTGTTAAAAAACTAACCAAAATTAAAAATAATTTGTTTATAATCTCTGCACAGAAGAGACTGTGTTGTTTCCAAACAAAAGGAAATATATCGGTACCGGCCCAAATGAATTGAAAAAATTAATAAATGTTGTTCTTTTGAACTTTTTCTCTTAATAATCCTGCAAAAAAACCTCATGCATCCCAACATTGATAGTAAGAAAAAAGTAATCTGTAAATCAACCATAGAATGACTTCTAAAGGATCATATGATCATGTAAAGACTGGAGTTATGGCTTATTTTAAAATATTTTTACTGACCATAAACTTTTAAATGCTAGTATAAGCCCAAACTTCAGCAGGCAGATGTATACACTGCATATTAACAGCCACAATGCTTAAATGCTAATAAATTATTCATCAATGCCATTTCAAACCTGTATAATGGCAGCATCAATGAGAGACTGCAGCCGTATGAATCCAGAATACCAGTAGTTGGCGGCACGGCAGTTGACATAGTTTGTGTAACAGCTTGCTGTGGAACAGAGAAAAAGAAATACCCATCATACCCATTCCTTTCATTACAGATCAAACGGTTGCAAAGTGAATGTCATTTGCATTAAAAAAGAGGTCTCCAATTAACCAAAGAAGAAGCTAAATCAGGTGCCACAGCTGCTGTGGCTTTATGACATTAGCACTGAGTGATTCTCACTTATGGATTCGGTGAAGTCGCTAGGCAGAGGGAGCTGGCTGTACGGGAATCGCAGACGGTATGACATTGAATCCAAGAAGACCACTCCTACAAAGCCATCAGGTTCATAGAGACTGGCATTCTCCAAATCTTTCTCAGTGGAGAACATCTCTAATCGCTCATTCATAGCTGAGGATTCAATACCCACAAACAAATAAAAAGCACACAGCGAGTTTACGTTTAAAAACCATCAGAATTAATGCTACCTCACCGTTAATTAGCAAAGCATTCAGTAACATACAAAATACACCATGCAATACCATTTAGTTGTTTGCTTTAAATGAGGATCAGAAATTTGAATTACGCATCAATGTTACAGATCAGTGAAATGTTCTAGTTTTTTTTTTTTTAAGTAAAGAAAGATACCAATAAAAGTGACTTACACAGTTCCCGTGCCACCTCTTCCATGATGTGATTGGTGACATTGTTAATGGGGGTGTAGCCGAGACCTTTGAGAGACGGGTCCCGTTCATATTCCAGCTCCTTAGTGCTGATACTGCCATATGAGACATGAGGGTTGAGGGTGCTAATGAGGATGAGGAGGCCCAGGAGCAGCAAAGGCAAGATCAGCTCCTGCAAATAAAGAAGAGGACAATAAAATTTGACATGTAAATAGACATACATACAAAACAACACCAAAACAAATAAATAATACATATTAATATAATAATATAGGAATGTTAAATAGTTATAAACAACCATTTTAATACTGTAAATATTAATACAATTAATTATAAAATGTAAAAAATTACAAAACCTTCCAAAATATTGTCAAGATATATTGTGTATACCACAGGGGGGAAAAAAAAGTAAATCCATACTGTCATGTTCTCAAAGCTACAGCTCTTGATTTACTGCCTTAGGGAGGCCATAAACACAAGAGTGCCAGTGAGGGTTTCCAATCACCCCTCTGGGTTTATTTGCTAGACCATTACATGAGTTTGGCTTTTAATGTGCCTGGAGGACGTGCACTACAATGTTTGTTGCAAAAAGTTCTGGCAAATTCATTTTAAGACCACATTGAAGAAAGTCCCTGATTTCATGATTACAGAATTTCAATACTGGATTTTGATTGGTCAAATGGGCTAATGTCTCCCTTAAAATCAAGACTATACTATAATAAATGTTAAAAACATATATGTTTTTGCAAGTGTACATGATCAAATGTTTGGGGTCAGTAAGTTTCTTTTCTTTTTTGCGTTTTTTTATAGACTGGAGTAATTATGTTGAAAATTCAGCTTTTTATCACAGGAATACATTTCATTTTAAATATATTTCAGCACACCATATATATAATTTGACAATATTACGTTGTTGTCTCATATTTTTGATTAAATATACTTGGTGAGCACAAGAGACTAACTGAGCCCAAAGTTTTGAACAGTAGTGTATCTGTGTTTGAAAAATATTTTGCTGCATAGTGGTAAATCACTATATGGTCGGAATTAAGTTTGCCCACCTACATACGTGAAGCCCACTAAATCGCAATAACTCCGAACAATACAACTTGCTTCACCATCTCCACCTCCAGGAAAATCAATACAGAGATGACAATCGTGGGCAAAAATCCCAACCGTGACTATTTCATAATGCAATTCATTTTGTTCCATTTCCAAACGCTTTCCATAATGTATCATGGCAATTTTCCCTTTACAATGTCGGTTTAAAAGTACTTAAGTATTGATGGCAGGTGCCGACATGAACTAGTGGAACACCCATCCATTAACAGCCTTTTAATTCTGAAAGACTCTTATATGGCTCTTCACGAAACAAACAGGAAGCAGAGAGCCATTAAAAATACATTAAAAGTTAAAATACATGACCTCATGAACAGAAGAAAAAAGAGAAATGGCTTGGAGGATTGTTTCTTTTCTCTTTCTGAGTCGAAGCAGAGAATAAACAACCTGCTGGGCAGTAAAGAGTCAACAGAGTGGAAGGAAGAAGATTTCATCCAGATGCAGGGGAATTACAACAGATCAGTAGTATTAAGGCCGCTAAGTCTTGTGATTTTATAAAGCAGTCTAGGTATCTGTAATTCTGCACTGCTCATTTAGCTTTCACCAGAAGTGTCGTACATACATTTAACAGGAAAAATCCTTCAGGAGGAAACTGAGGTAAAGGGTTGCGATCAAGGCCACATTATGAAAGGTCAGGGATCTTTGAACAGACTGAAAGGGTTTCTGCAGGTCTTTAAGACGAAGTAAGGACATTTTAAGAAACACAACAGGGCTGCACGATAACTTGTATTTTAACTGTGATTACGGTTTCTGCTTCTCTCTATATATTAAAGGGGACATGAACTCAGAAATAAAATTTCCCTTGATTTTTTGACATATAACAGGTCAATGTATTATAAAAACAGCATGTAAGTTTAACATTTCAAAACTTTCTTATTAGTTTAAAGACTAGGGATGCAACGAAATAAATTCTTGGCCGAAGCCGAAACCGAATAAAATGAAACACTGGGCCGAAGGCCGAATACGTTTTTTGTGCTTGTGTGAAAGTGCAATAACTCTGATGAAATGTAAAAAAAAATCTAAAATGACAATCATGATTAATAATGATGTTTATATTTTGTGAGCAAAATAATTGCGATTGACAGTTTAACCATTATTTTCCAGCCCTAGAATACAATGTATTGTTAGCAACACTTCAAAGTTTACATTACATTTTAATTCATTTTACAAAAAAAAGCTTGATGTTTGAAAAGCTCTGCTCCCAACTGCAAGAATATGGAAATAACTGCTGTTGAAATTAACGTGATGTTCTCTTAGATGTTTTGTCTTGTTTTCCGGTGCAAAATTCTTAAATCAAGACCTTTATTTGAGAAGCAAAAGGTGCATAAGAAACCTACAAAAATGAAGTGATTTATTATAAGAATACAAAAAAAATCAAAATCTGCCAATGCTCTGAAAAACCAACTTAAATCAATAGTTTTCATTACCAATTTTTCTTAGAATTTCTTCATTTCTTAATTTTGCATCTCAAGTAAATGCATCTAATTTAAGAATATTCAGTAGGGATGCTCCGATCAGGATTTTTGCATCCGATACTGAGTACCGATTTCTTGTCATGGTGATCGTCCGATACCGATGCCGATTCTGATGCTTCAAGCTTTATATAGACGTTTCATCGGGCGCACGCGCACCTGGCCTGGAGTTAACTTCCAGTCTTTTGTGTTTGTTTATCAGTCTGGCTATGATTCCGGCTACAAACGCAGTTAAAGTTAATGTGATGAGTAGACTGAAGTTGGGCTCAGGTGGTTGTACTGTGGGATGTGTTTCCCATACATTCATTTATTTGTGGCGCTCGCCACAATATCAAAACTGACTGATTTGACAGATGAAAGGCACCTGGAGACTCTGCTGTTTGGTCCTCCATTTGATCAGCAGGTTTTTGTAGAGCAGGCTCCTCGTCTGATGCCAGACTCCGGCATCTCTTCTGGTTATAGGCTGCATTCTTCCAGCATGCTTCAGCTGACTGGCACATGGATCAGACACAGCTGCAAAACAACACATACCTTCTCATTTAAATAAAAAAAAAAAAAAAGGCCCATTTTTTGCTTTGAATTTTGTCAGGGCCAACTTCAGGGTGTTTTCTTCACACCTTATAGTTCATATGTTCGCAAGCAAAGTAAGAGAAGATATGAACAGGATGTGAGAATGTCTCTCGATGTCTCTTCTCTTTTGATGACCCATATATAATCTGACAAGTTCTTTCTTTGTCAGTGAAATGCGTTGCCTCAATATTCACACTTCTATACTTCATCTTTAAGGTAATGACATTCAAATGTTTTATCAGAATTATACTTGAACGTCATTGATCATCATGCCTTATTTATTACTGTTTAACTCATCCAATATTTACACACAGGAGATATGGAAGCCCATTTCTGCCACTGATCAACTTTTTTTTTTTTTTTAAATACAAAAGTAATTATCATATACAGTAGCCATTTGCTAAAATCATTTAAGTTATTTTTTTTTTTTCCTCATTAATGTACACACAGCACCCTGTATTGACAGAAAAACACAGACTTGTTGACATTTTTGCAGATTTATTAAAAAAAGAAAAAATGAAATATCACATGGACCTAAGTATTCAGACCCTTTGCTGTGACACTACTATATTTAAAACCTCAGGTGCCTGAAGAGCTCAGAGACAGAATTGTGGCAAGGAACAGATCTGGCCAAGGTTACAAATTTCTGCTGCACTTAAGGTTCCTAAGAGCACAGTGGCCTCCATAATCCTTAAATGGAAGACGTTTGGGACGACCAGAACCCTTCTTAGACCTGGCCGTCCAGCCAAACTGAGCTATAGGGGGAGAAGAGCATTGGTGAGAGAGGTAAAGAAGAACCCAGAGATCACTGTGGCTGAGCTCCAGAGATGCTGTCGGGAGATGGGAGAAAGTTGTAGATAGTTTACCATCACTGCAGCCCTCCACCAGTTCGGGGCTTTAGGGCAGAGTGGCCCTACGGAAGCCTCTCCTCAGTGCAAGACACATGAAAGCCCGCATGGAGTTTGCTAAAAAACACCTGAAGCACTCCAAAATGGTGAGTAATAAGAGAACTTTTTGGCCTTAATTCTAAGCGGTATGTGTGGAGAAAACCAGGAATTGCTCATCACCTGTCCAATACAGTCCCTACAGTGAAGCATGGTGGTGGCACCATCATGCTGTGGGGGTGTTTTTCAGCTGCAGGTACAGGACGACTGGTTGCAATCGAGGGAAAGTTGAATGCGGCCAAGTACAGGGATATCTGGACGAAAACCTTCTCCAGAGTGCTCGGACCTCAGACTGGGCCGAAGGTTTACCTTCCAACAAGACAATGACCCTAAGCACACAGCTAAAATAACGAAGGAGTGGCTTCACAACAACTCTGTGACTGTTCTTGAATGGCCCAGCCAGAGCCCTGACTTAAACCCAATTGAGCATCTCTGGAGAGACATAAAATGGCTGTCCACCAACGTTTACCATCTAAACTGACAGAACTGGAGAGGATCTGCAAGGAGGAATGGCAGAGGATCCCCAAATCCAGGTGTGAAAAACTTTTGCATCTTTCCCAAAAAGACTCATGGCTGTATTAGATCAAAAGGGTGCTTCTACTAAATACTGAGCAAAGGGTCTGAATACTTAGGACCATGTGATATTTCAGTTTTTCTTTTTTAATAAATGTCAACAATTCTGTGTTTTTCTTCAATATGGGGTGCTGTGTGTACATTGAGGGGAAAAAAAATACTTAAATGATTTTAGCAAATGGCTGCAATATACAAAGAGTGAAAAATTTAAGGGGGTCCTGAATACTTTCCGTACCCCTGTATATATATATATATATATGACTTTCCTTCCTCTCGTAATTGAAAGGGGTCATACAATTTTGCTAAAAATAACATTATTTTGTGTAATGAAATGTTTATGCAGTTTAAATAAAAAAACAAAAACATTATTTTCCACATACTGTACATTATTGTTTCTCCTCTACGCCCCGCCTTTTTGAAACGCGTCGATTTTTACAAAGCTCATCGGTCTGAAAAAGCGAGGTTGGATATTTGGGTTGAAGTGTTCTGGAAGAGTGTTGTAAATACAACTTACCACTGATTTCTAGTCGTGTCCCTCTTTTGTTAGACCAAACGAAAGTAGTTTCGCTTTCACAACGGAAAAACACAGCGGCCTATCGTGAGGGGAAGCCCCGGCTTAGCGTGTGCTAGAGTGAGCCGAGGCGGCGGGGTCAAGAACTTTAGTCTTTGCAACTTGACAGATCTTCTTTATGCACCAAGAGCTTGTAACACTCCAAAGAGAAAGGACAATTTGAAATCACATCATATGACCCCTTTAAGATTTTGCTCATAATTCTGAGTTGACATGTAGTAAACTAATTTCTATGAATTTTGTTCTCAGAATTGCGAAAAACAAAGTCCGAATTGTGAGATAAAAACGGTTGCAATTTTTTTTTTACTATTTAATTCCGTGGCTGAAACGGGCTTCCAAAGTAGACACAAGCAATCGCTGGTCTTCCTTTTATCTTCCATCACTAGTGCAAAGAAACATATCTATACATCAGAATAGTTGAATTTATATTATAATTGTTCCCCCCACATATGCAACTAATTAACCTTCTAAAACTTGTTTTAAACATTGTCCGCAAAGCTTCCCACGTCAAGACTGATAACACCTTTAAGATGCTTTGAAGCAGAGAGAAGGGGAAAAGGGAGTACAAAGGTAAACGCAGATAAGAATACATTAGAGAAAGCAGCTTGTAAAGCGTGACAGTGTGCTGCCAGCTACCTGTAAAGCAGTCTGCAAAAAACAGGATTTTTTTTTTTAACGCAAAATGTCACTGCGCGTGCAGGAGGTCGCTTGCACCCGACATGTAGAGCGTGCTGGCGTGCGCGAGCGGTGCAGCTCAATAAAGGATGGGTTGGGCTTTCGCTCCTTCTTTTTTTCTTTAAAATAGAATACATATGTGTTTAATGTACATGAAATACTAGAACCAAATGTGAAAACTATCGATGGAATGATGAGTTTTGTTCGCTGCGGTCGGTGAGTAAACACTGAGAGCTAACGCTAACTGGCTAACAGCTTTCCCTCAAGCTTAAACAAGGAAATGCACTTACGTGTGATATACATTAAGACATGTCTTCCTCTCCTCCAAATTCGCTTTGTTCTTTCCAAATAAATATCCTTTAGGAAAAAAAGAATTAGAGAAGAGATCTAGGACGGCGTTGTCAACACTACTTGCGCCTCTGCCATCAGCTGGACCGACCAGTCATTCAACCAATCAGCGCAGCTCTACAAGTTACGAGACTCGTGATTCGTCGGAGTCAAGCAAACCAATCACGAGCCTCAGAACTTGTAGGACTTCGCTGATTGGTTGTGTAGTTTGTGTTTGACGTCGGCAACACACCTCCGACCCCACCTGCCGTTGACCTACAGGTCTATATTATGTTTTTAACTATAGAGCACAGATGTATAATATAATATATATTATACATCTGTTTATTACCAATTTATTTTTACAATACTTTTACAATTGTATCCGTTAGATTGATGAGCAACACCCACTGTTGCTAGATATATACAGTGGCGCAAAAAAGTATTTAGTCAGCCACCAATGTGCAAGTTCTCCCACTTAAAAAGATGACAGAGGCCTGTAATTTTCATCATAGGTATACCTCAACTATGAGAGACAATGAGAAAAAAACAAATCCAGAAAACACATTGTAGGATTTTTAAAGAATTTATTTGCAAATTATGGTGGAAAATAAAGTATTTAGTCAATAACAAAATTTCATCTCAATAATTTGTTATATACACTTTGTTGGCAATAACAGAGGTCAAACGTTTTCTCTAAGTCTTCACAAGGTTTTCACACACGGTTGCTGGTATTTTGGCCCATTCCTCATGCAGATCTCCTCTAGAGCAGTAATGTTTTGGGACTGTCGCTGGGCAACACGGATTTTCAACTCACTCCAAAAGATTTTCTATGGGGTTGAGATCTAGAGACTGGCCAGGCCACTCCAGGACCTTGAAATGCTTCTTACGAAGCCAGTCCTTCGTTGCCCGGGCGGTGTTTTTGGGATCATTGTCATGCTGAAAGACCCGCCACGTTTCATCTTCAATGCCCTTGCTGATGGAAGGGTTTTCACTCAAAAATCTCACGATATATGGCCCCATTCATTCTTTCATTACACAGATCAGTCGTCCTGGTCCCCTTGCAGAAAAACAGCCCCAAAGCATGAAGTTTCCACCCCCATGCTTCACAGTAGTTATGGTGTTCTTTGGATGCAACTCAGCATCTTCTTCTTCCTCCAAACACGTCAAGTGGAGTTTATACCAAAAACTTCTATTTTGGTCTCTTCTGACCACATGACCTTCTCCCATGCATCCTCTGGATCATCCAGATGGTCTTTGACAAACTTCAGACGGGCCTGGACATGTACTGGCTTAAAGCAGGGGGACACGTCTGGCACTGCAGAATTTGAGTCCCTGGCGGCGCAGTGTGTACTGATGGTAGCCTTTGTTACTTTGGTCCAGCTCTCTGCAGGTCATTCACTAGATCCCCCCATGTGGTTCTGGGATTTTTGCTCACAGATCTTGTGATCATTTTGACCCCACGGGGTGAGATCTTGCGGGGAGCCCCAGATCGAGGGAGATTATCAATAGTCTTGTATGTCTTCCATTTTCTAATAAATGATCCCACAGTTGATTTCTTCACACCAAGCTGCTTACCTATTGCAGATTCAGTCTCCCCAGCCTGGTGCAGGTCTACAATTTAATTTCTGGTGTCCTTTGACAGCTCTTTAATCTTGGCCATGGTGGAGTTTGGAGTGTGACTGTTGAGGTTGTGGACAGGTGTCTTTTAAACTGATAACGAGTTCAAACAGATGCCATTAATACAGGTAACCAGTGGAGGACAGAGGAGCCTCTTAAAGAAGAAGTTACAGGTCTGTGAGAGCCAGAAATCTTGCTTGTTTGTAGGTGACCAAATACTTATATTACCGAGGAATTTACCAATTTATTCTTTAAAAATCATACAATGTGATTTTCTGGATTTTTGTTCTCATTTTGTCGCTCATAGTTGAGGTATACCTATGATGAAAATTACAGGCCTCTCTCATCTTTTTAAGTGGGAGAACTTGCACAATTGGTGGCTGACTAAATACTTTTTTGCCCCACTGTAGCTATGCTTGCATTGTTTTGCTTGGTCACTGGAAATAGGAGAAATTGTTTACACTGAAATATTGACATGCAGTCCTGATATCCACTGAGATGGTGCCAAAAAGACAACTATGATACATGCTGTGTTGTGCTGACAGTACAGGAACACAGTCAGTACTGTTGTTTAAAGCGTAAAGGATACAGTATTTTGAGTGATCATATGCTTCTGAACTACTACGGTATGTTCCTAAATGGGAAACATTTGTGTACTACGATGAGATATTATATTTATCCTATAGAAAACAATTGAAGAAATTACTTTGCATGTTTGTGGAAGTTAGTTTGCTTCATATGTGAGCTGGGTGCATTTGAAGGCCCCAATGCCAAACTGACTGACTGTGTAGGCCTCTTATGAATGGAGAATACAGAAGGAAGTACCGGAGATAGGAGATGTCACAGGATGAGATCTCATTAAAATGAAAACTCAAGATGAATACTCATTAAAATCCTGACAGCTCATTAAAATCCTAAAATGTACATGGCTCTGCAACCTTAGACACCCGGAAAGTGGTAGATAAGAGAAGTTAACTTTTGGAAAACAGACTAGCAGGTGGTTTTCTACAATGAAAGCAAATGTTATGAAAAATAATAAACATTTGTGGAAAGTACCGGGAATGACGTATTCAAATAAAGGTCTGTACGCTCATTGGACAGTGACCAATAACTACAAAGATGGTAGTATGGACAGAGAAAGATTCAGATATTCTGCAGGCATCTCAGCTTTGTTGTCTAATTTTAACTTCTGGAACTCAGCATTATTTTGCAAGACAGAGGAGACTTCTCTCAACAACATGACATCCTTAAAACTGACCTTGACAAAAATGTATATAATGTAGGTGTATATGTACAATGCATACACTACTGCAATCACTTTGTCAGTCAAAATTTATTTGGTTACAAAAAAGGTATAAAATTAAGAGTAGAAAAAAATGCCTATGCATGTATAATTCCGAAAAACAAAACCAAAAAATACAGTCTCTTTTTTTTTTCTTCCTTTTTTGATTAAAAACATTCCACTGAGGGTATGAACTATGTTAAATACAGTATACCACCTTGTCTGGTACTAAGAACTAACACAAACCCAAAAGGATTTTAGAGAAAACAGCTATGCTGAAACCTGCATGACAGTGAAGGCAAATTTACATTGATTATTACCAGTAAACACAAAATGACATCAGTAAATGGAACGGTCAAAAAAGCCAGACATATGAATCATAAGCAATGTGACAGTACATTCATTTGTGCAAGGCCTGAGGGAGCAATACTTTCACAGCCAGAGAAGCTGCGAAATATATATTGCTCCCTGGGGAATGAGAGGGGTCTATCTGATTCCTTAGTCGCATAAACAAGCAACACCGTTTCAGTTCTGCAGAGATAAATATGTTTTTGGGAACTGCTTAATGAATTTCAGTTGTCACTATAAGGCCTGATATACATATTCAATCGGAAGGCATCTGAGGCAGGTTTTATTCACTGTCGCATTGGCTCGGCTTTAAACTATGTTTGCATGTCATTGTGTTAAAAGTTTTTACACAAGTCAAGGCCATTGAATTCATGACAATCATTTTTTGCAACTTACATCAGCCAATGGATTCAAAAAATTAAAAGCTGACATCTTCAGAGAAAGGCTCTGAGAAATTTTGTAAAAACTCAGGCAGCACAATAGGGTTACATGGTCTTCAGTTTTCATTAATGTGTGTTTTTTTTTTTCATGGTGCAGCTTTTCCATTTGGATATAAGAAGAAACCTTCTACTTGGTCTCTACATGTTTTACTGGTTCCATAGTGCTGATGCTGGGGTCGAGAGGAGACAGTCTATGCTTAGGCCAGGGCTTTTGGGCCTCTTTAGTGTTTGCGGGTGCGCTGGCCCCCTGTTCCAGTGGTTGTGACGTACAGGAGGGGCTGAAGTTGCCTGGATTGAGGGCCACGCTTGATGAGGTGGGAGGGCAGGTTGGAGGAAGTGACATCTGCTGTTGACCCTATAGAAAATTAATAAAGGTCAACAGGAAATCAAAATTGACTAATTTTCTTAATACTTGTTCTTAGTCCTATTGAACACAACACATCTCTGCATTTCCAAAAAAAATTAAAAATAAAATCTCATTGGTCTTCACTGAACACAAATTGGATTAAATAAATTACAGGTTTATCTTGGAATAAATGGATACATTTATTGTGATATCAGACCTGTTGGGTGGATATTGTGAGAGGGTCGAATTTTTGTAAGTGAGGGCGGGATCTGTGTTGGGGGCGCAGAAGGGGGGCTGGGGGATGACCGTTAATGTGCAGGTGGGGATCAGAAGTGCTGTCCAGGGGACGAAATCGTTGGCTGGTGTTCTTAGCCTGAGACAACTATGGGGTGGAGAAAATATTGAGTTTGTTGCAAATAGTCTGAATTAAAATAAATAAATAAATACATACATCTGACAAAAATAAATAAATGCAATATATTTTATAAAATGTAAATAAATCTGTGTGTCAACAGAATGTCTGGGTCATATTTTACCTTAAAATCAAAGGAACGTATTATAAGGATTATATTTTAAAGTCTGTTTTGGAAGCAATAAAAGTTTTTGCATTATAATAGTATTTTCACATCAGTTAAGCACAACTGCCTTTTATTCCTAAATATTAATGGCCTATTATTTAATATAATATTTATAAACTACCGTTCATAAGTTTGGGGCCAGCAAGATTTTTAAAAAAGAAATTAATACTTTTATTCAGCCTTTAGGCATTAAATTGATCAAAAGTACTAGTAAAGCCATTCATAATATATCAAAAAAATTAAGCAGCTAAACTGTTTTCAACACTGATAATAATAAGAAATGTTTCTTGAGCAACAAATCAGAATATTAGAATGATTTGTGAAGGATCATGTGACACTTAAGGCTGAAGTAATGACTGCTGAAAATTCTGCCTTGCCGCTTACATTAACACAATATGCTTAATTGTCACGAAAATAAATGGTCCTAAAAATGCATTTAATTTTAATTATGCAAAATACAACTTCTCCTCCTTTTTGGGTAAATTATGACCTGAACAAGTTTTGTGAGATTCATCCATTAGCCACGATAGGTTAAAGGGGTCATATGATGCGATTTAAGTTTTCCTTTCTCTTTGGAGTGCTACCAGATGATTGTGCATAGATAAGATCCTGAAGTTGCAAAGACTAAACTCTCAAAACAAAAGAGATATTCTTTATCAAAGTTAAGACTCTGCCACGCCCCCCTAAAACGGCTCGTTCTAACACGCCCCCACATATCTACCTCACTATGTGGAAATATTAGCATAATGCCGCCCAAATGTTCACGCAAAGAAAAAAGGCGTGGTTTCAGTAACTGCAGTTAGTGTTGAAGCAGCATGTCAGGGAGACGCTGTGTGTTTCTAAGCGAAAGCAAAAGCACTTATTTGGCCTTCCAGAAGTAGATGCATTTAGGATCTTTAAGATTACTTACAACAGAACAACAATGCATTTCATGGACGACCGTTTGGTGAACCTAGGAGAAGAGGTAATTCTGACTTTGCTATGACAATCTGGCGCTTCTGAATCAGCTACTGTTTTGTTATTAGTTTAAGTATTTGCTATTGACTGTTCAAATGCGGAGTTTTGCGCATCGTGTGTGTGTGTGAGAGAGAGAGAGAGAGAGAGCGATAGCAAGAGAGAGAGAGAGAGAGAGAGATAGAGAGGGGGGGGGGGGTACATCACAGTGGAGTCAGCTGTCTTAACCGTGGCTTGTGTACTGCAAACACATAGCAGCTTCATCACTGTCTGTCACGAGACTCTGTTCCCCTTTCGGGCTCTGTCTTTACATTTATTTTGAAAGATGAAGCTCGCAATTATGGTAAGGGGCGTTACATTTCTGACGAGTGCTTGCGGTGTTCGGCCAATCACAATGCACTGGGTCAGCTGGCCAATCAGAGCAGACTGTGCTTGTCAGAAGGAGGGACTTTGTAGAAAACGAAGCGTTTGAGAGAGCTGGGGTGATAGAGGACCTACAATAATGTACAGTATTTGAAAATTAATGTGTTTTTTGAACATTAAAGCATGTCAACATATTCTGTTACACCAAATACACAAAATAATGATCTTTAAAAAAGCATCCTATGACCCCTTTAACACAGAAGCGCCTTTGTCTAAAAACTCACTGCTTGTCCTGTGACTTCAAACGATCGAGATCTCCTCTTGCGTCTGCGACCCTCAAAGTCCTGCTCTCGTGGAGCGGGGTTCTTAACAGCTTGCCGGTTCCGCGGCCGAGTCCATGTGCCGCTGGGTGCGGGTCCCTCTCCCGTGCTGCTGGACAGGTTGTCATCAGAGGTGGCGTGGCGTAGATCTGGACTGAGCTGTCTTCCACGCCGCAGCACCAGGCCTTTAGGGGGTGCCTCGGTCAAAGACAGGTTACTCTTGTGCTTCTTGGGATCTAGGGGTGAAGGTGGCGGGGGCAATCGCAGGGCATCTATTTCTAGCACTTTAGAGCGGCGGCGAGCAGCCTTGACCGCGATGTTCTGCACACCTCTTAGAATCTGCTGTCTCTCTGGAGGGAAAATAGTTCAGGGGATTTTGAAACTATGACTAATTAAATAGACATTATGTAAAGTTGGCATTAATACATTATATGAGAAGAAGCCATGTATGAATTGGGTTGCTATAGTTAAGCAGTCACTGTATAAAAATAACAGCCCGCAGAATGCCTCAACTGACCAATCAGAATCAAGTGTTCCAGAGAGCTGTGTAACAAGCACAGGAGCAGAGGAACACTTACCTTTAGGAGTCAGAGGGGCATCTGTGCCGTTCTCGCTGCTCTCAGGCGAGGAGTCCAGATGGCTGCTCATACTGTGACTGAGATGGCTGCATCTCAGAGCGTCATCCAGGACAGATGGCAACAGCTGCAGAGATACAGTCAGCATTGTGTCAGACGCACTCATTTATTCAGTACACTCAGTTAAAAAACAGAGAAACCAATTAAAATGTAGATTAAACAGAATATTCACTTTCCATGATTTTTTATTTTATTTTAAAAGGATCAGCACATTTTTAAAAACTCACCAATGCTGCATTTATTTGATCAAAAATACATTAAAATCAGTAATATTGTGGAATATTATTACAATTTTAAATAACTCTTTTCTATTTTAATACTTTTTAAAATGTAATTTATTCTTGTGATGGCAAAGCTGATTATTCAGCAGCCATTACTCCAGTCTTCAGTGTCACATGATCCTTCAGAAATCATTCTAATATGCTGGGGGGGGTGGACCCCTGCGGGGGGGACCACAAAACCCATAATAAGGGTCTATTTTTTGAAAGCTGAATAAATAAGGTTTCCAATGATGTATGTTTGTTAGGATAGGACATATTGGATGAGATACAACTTTGAAAATCGGCAATCTGAGGGTGCAAAAAAATTTAAATACTGAGAAAATCGCCTTTAAAGTTGTCCAAATGAAAATCTTAGCAATGCATATTACTAATCAAAAATTAAGTTTAATAGATTTACAGTAGAAATTTACAAAATATCTTCATGGAAAATGATCCATTAATTTCCTAATGATTTTTTGGCATACAAGAAAAATCAACAATTCTGACCCATACCATGTATTTTTGACTATTGCTAGAAATATACCCATGCGACTTAAGACTGGTTTTGTGCTCCAAGGTCACATATGTTGATTTGGAGCTCTTTTGGTTTAAAAAGAAAAAAATATATATATATGATTTGAAATATAAGTAATTTGTTCAATACTTACTGACACCAAACTTTCGAACATTAGTGTATAATCTTAAAAAAAAAACACTGTATCACAGTAAGTCACAAATGTAAACTCCCAGAAGCTCACCTCTCTGTTGCCCTGGCCACTGATGTGAATGGGTGGAGGAGTCATTACTACAGAGTTCTTCATCTGTTTGTGACTACTCTTAAACACTCGGTCTCTGTATGGGCAGGAGAAAAATTGTAACTTATAAGTAAAAGCATGTGAACAAACTCAGACCCCTTTAACGCAAAATGAGGGAGGTCGTTTATATTACAGTTCTCTTTATGTCTGCTGTGCACTTGTGAATGCATAATGTTCCTTGCTCTTTTGATTTTCATATTCACAAAATAAAAAAAATTTGGCCATTAAATGTTAAAAGGAAATGAACGGAAATGTCAACAAAAAGCATCAAATGAATTAGCTTTGAGCTCTTCTTACCCATCAGGCTCTGGGAGAATCGGAGGCAGCGTGTGTCTCCTCAATTTCGTCTGCCCTTCCCTGTTGTCTGAACCCAGTGTGTGAACACTCTCTTGGTCTGAATCCATCTCCTGCAAGGGGTCACGACCTCTACTGGGAAGGGTGATCTTGGGCAGGGAACCGTCCTACAGAGATACAGTATATGCCATATATGTTCGTGATCACTCTGTTCCTTTATGATTTTATCATGTCCCTCTCTTGAACGACGTGTTAGAAGTTCATCATGAAAAACCCTACCATTTGTTTTTTTTTTTTTGACTGTCTAGTGATGCAATTCCAGGTGAAGGAAAATGTTAGGCAGGATTTTGTTTCTTTGGAATAATGTGCACTGATGTTTTGTGCAAAATATAAGCAGTAATGTGTATTCACAAAGTAAACAGAGTCTGGTTTGATTTCATGCTGACTTTAAAAATGCCTGCTTGACGTACCTTAAGAGTACGAATGGTGAACTTATCCAGGGCCACGACTCTGTCCAAGTTCTTCTCATCCATTTCCTTCATGTACATCTCATAAAGCTCTTGAAGATGAGGAGGAACCAGGAGACTGTGATCTGCAAAAACATTCACCTTAACTTCTTATAACATTTATTTTTCTACAAATATACAGTGGGGAAAAAAAGTATTTAGTCAGCCACCAATTGTGCAAGTTCTCCCACTTAAAAAGATGAGAGAGGCCTGTAATTTCCATCATAGGTATCCCTCAACTATGAGAGAAAAAATGAGAAAAAAAAAAAAATCCAGAAAATAACATTGTAGGATTTTTAAAGAATTTATTTGCAAATTATGGTGGAAAATAAGTATTTGGTCAATAACAAAATTTCATCTCAATACTTTGTTATATACCCTTTGTTGGCAATGACAGAGGTCAAACGTTTTCTGTAAGTCTTCACAAGGTTTTCACACACTGTTGCTGGTATTTTGGCCCATTCCTCCATGCAGATCTCCTCTAGAGCAGTAATGTTTTGGGGCTGTCGCTGGGCAACACGGAATTTTCAACTCCCTCCAAAGATTTTCTATGGGGTTGAGATCTGGAGAAAGGCTAGGCTAAATGCTTCTTACGAAGCCACTCCTTAGTTTCCCGGGCGGTGTGTTTGGGATCATTGACATGCTGAAAGACCCAGCCACGTTTCATCTTCAATGCCCTTGCTGATGGAAGGAGTTTTCACTCAAAATCTCACGATACATGGCCCCATTCATTCTTTGTTTACACGGATCAGTCGTCCTGGCCCCTTTGAAGAAAAACAGCCCCAAAGCATGATGCCTCCACCCCCATGCTTCACAGTAGGTAATGTGTTCTTTGGATGCAACTCAGCATTATTTCTCCTCCAAAAACGACAAGTTGAGTTTTTACCAAAAAAGTTCTATTTTGGTTTCATCTGACAATATGACATTCTCCCAATCCTCTTCGGGATCATCCAAATGCTCTCTAGCAAAATTCAGACGGGCCTGGACATGTACTGGATTAAGCAGGGGGACACGTCTGGCACTACAGGATTTGAGTCCCTGGCGGCACAGTATGTTACTGATGGTAGCCTTTGTTACTATGGTCCCAGCTCTCTGCAGGTCATTCAACTAGGTCCCCCCTTGTGGTTCTGGGATTTTTGCTCACAGTTCTTGTCATTTGGCCCCACGGGGTGAGATCTTGCGTGGATCCCCAGATCGAGGGAGATTATCAGTGTTCTTGTATGTCTTCCATTTTCTAATATTTGCTCCCACAGTTGATTTCTTCACACCTAGCTGCTTACCTATTGCAGATTCAGTCTTCCCAGCCTGGTGCAGGTCTACAATTTTGTTTCTGGTGTCCTTTGACAGCTCTTTGGTCTTGGCCATGGTGGAGTTTGGAGTGTGACTGTTTGAGGTTGTGGACAGGTGTCTTTTATACTGATAACAAGTTCAAACAGATGCCATTAATACAGGTAACGAGTGGAGGACAGAGGAGCCTCTTAAAGAAGAAGTTACAGGTCTGTGAGAAACAGAAATCTTGCTTGTTTGTAGGTGACCAAATACTTATTTTACCGAGGAATTTACCAATAAATTCTTTAAAATCTACAATGTGATTTTCTGGATTTTTTTTCTCCTTTTGTCTCTCATAGTTGAGTATACCTATGATGAAAATTACAGGCCTCTCTCATCTTTTTAAGTGGGAGAACTTGCACAATTGGTGGCTGACTAAATACTGTTTTGCCCCACTGTATATATATATTTCAACTTGAACTGAATCCTCATATTGCATCATTTGCAAAACTTTACTGCAACAGTTTGGCCTGATTCATCTCTGGCTGAGATTTCTGTGCCATTTCTTATTCCTGTGAATGACTCACCAGCAATAAATTTCCGCTGCTGCTGGATGATCTCATGGCAGAGGTGTCTGTGCTGTTCGAAACGCTGCACTACCACGTTTTTCTGTCGGATCACATTGTCCTTAAGCAGCGCGCTGGACTGCATCTCTGCATTCTCGATCTCCAGCTCGTGAACCTTGCAGAGGAGGCAAAGCACTTCCCTCTGCTCCTCTGAGCTCACGCGGCGGGGGAGAAGCTCTTCAAGACGGCGTGCTTTCTCTCGGAGCTCTGCCAGGCGCTGCTCTAATCCAGCCTAAAGAGAATGGCAGAACTATGGTTAATTAATGTGATGAGTCACTTTATTAACATTGCAAGTCATGTACAAATTATCTTTGCTTATAAGGAGTCTCAGTCTAAAAGCAGAAAGGAAATATGCACTGAAGAAGGTAATATGCACTGCCTACGCAGAGTGTTCCAAATCAGTCAGTTTATTTAGGATGTTGCCTTAAAAGACAAATGCCTATGTTGCCAGTTTACCAGATTTTGGAACAGAGCTAATGTCTTTTTAATATTTTCATCTATTTCAGTATTAAGTATCTCATACAGTCGCTTTATCTTGGCTAAAGTGATAGGCATGTCTGGCAAACAGATCAATTTGAATGAATCATGATTTGATTAAAGAGATTCACCAAGTATATGTGACCCTGGACCACAAAACCAGTCATAAGGGTCAATTTTGTGAATACATAAGCTTTCCATTGATGTATGGTTTGTTAGGATATGACTACATTTGGCCGAGATACAACTATTTGAAAATCTGGAATCTGAGGGTGCAAAAAAATCTAAATATTGAGAAAATCGCCTTTACATTTGTCCAAATGAATTCTTAGCAATGCATATTATTAATCAAAAATTAAGTTTTAATATATTTACAGTAGGACATTTACAAAATATCTTCATGGAACATGATCTTTATTTAATATCCTAATGATTTTTGGCATAAAAGAAAAATCAATAATTTTGACCCATACAATGTATTTTTGGCTATTGCTACAAATATACCCCAGCGACTTAAGACTGCTTTTGTGCTCCAGGGTCACATATGAAAATTACTGGATTGTAGGAACTTTGTTTTGTTTTGTAACATAGTTATATATCATTTATTTAACTAGAAAATGAATTATTATAACAAGTTCACTGAAATGAACTGATTGAACTAAATGATTTGCTAAAAGGAGTCAGACATCAAGGCTATCGCTCCAGGACTGAACTGTGAGTTTTTTGAGGTGTTGTTCCAGTGGCTAGTAAGAACATTACCTTCTGTTTTTGTATTTTCTTCTGCTCAGCCATGAGCGTGACGAGGGTATCTCTGGCAATGGCCACCTCTTGTGTCTCTGTGCTGTCAGGCAAAGATTCTGGCGAGTCTGAGTCTTTCTCACTTTCATCCTTATTAAAACTCTCCTTCCTCCTCTCGCCCTGCCACTTCTTTCTTCTCCTGAAGCGTTCTTGCTCCCAGCTAGATGGAGACAGACAATATTTAAAGATGGCACGCAAATGTTTCAAATAAAACATTTCACAAAAGAAGTTTGTTCAGTCTGAAATGATGAAACCAGTGACAACACTGTTATTATTTGGCCACCTTTTGACTTAAATGTCCAAATAGCTTTAGGGCCACTGTGTATTTAGCTGTAATTTAGTTCTGGTTTGTGTGCAGAATGAAGACTCACTCTGCGATTGTCAGCAGGTGTTTGGATGTGTCTATCTGGGTTTCCATGTTGCTGTTGTCCAGCTCCATAAGACGCTTCCTGATGTCCATCTGCTGTCTAAACGCATCGATCAGCTGCTCCCGCAGTTGGTCCATCTCAGCCCGGCTCTGCTGAGAAGAGTGAGCCTGCACCTCCGCTAGAGGTAAACACAAAAAAATTATGTTATGATACACATTTGAGTGAGAACAGAAAACAATCTATGCAGAAATTGATCAATGAAAAGTTAGAAAATAATCTAATGAAACAATATAGTCAATATAATATATTAAATACGGTAACACTTTATGTTAGGGTCTCTTAACTAGTTGCTTATTAGCATGCATATTACTAGAATATTAGCCATTTATTAGTACTAATTAAGCACATTAATGCCTTATTCTACATGACCTTATTCTACATCCCTAATCCTACCCAATACCTAAACCTAATAACTACCTCACTAACTATTAATAAGCAGCAAATTAGGAATTTATTGAGGGAAAAGTCGTAGTTAATAGTGAATAAGTGTTCCCTATGCTAAAGTGTTACCGCATAGAATATAACATAATAGAATATAATACAACCATTTAGAAAAGAATCTAACCAAACAGAAAATAATCTATTAGAACAGAACATGATATGTCAGAACAGAATCATTTAGAAAAGAATCTAATCAAACAGAAAATACAATAGAACAGAATAGACTAGAATCAATTAAAACTAATCTAATCAAAAAGAAAACAACAGAATAGAATAGAATCAATTATTATAATTGATAATAAACAAACTAACAGAAAAAAATGAGATAAGAATAGAATAGGACAGAACAGAATCAATTAGAAAATAAACTGATCAAATGGAAAATAATTTATTAGAATAGAATAGAACAGAATCATTTAGAAAATAGTCTACTCAAATGGAAAATAATCTAATTAAGCAGAAAATTATTTATTAGATTTAAATAGAATAGAATAGATTAGACTAGTATAGAATAAAACAGAACAGAACAGAACGGAATAGAATAGAATAGTTGGGAATTCAAAGTAAAATTGAGGTGGTATCAATGGTACACATCACTTCACTTCTTACAGATAGGATGTTACCTTGAACATGGCGGATGTCTGTTCTGTCCGGGTTGACCTGTTTGCTGGCCTGGTCTGCGATCTTTTTCTTCAGCCGCTGAATCTCGCTACGCAGGTCAGAGATGATGCTGGTGTACTGGGCGATGTGATAGGACACATTCAACAGGTTTCTCTTAACCTGCACAGGGAGAATAACAGCGTAGAGTCTGGTAAGATATAACAGTGACCAAACTCGTCACAAAACAGTTACATTTTGAGAAAAGGCATCACAAAATGTGTCACAAAAATAATGCAACAATCTCACTGACAAAGAAAAGAAAATCTTACTGACCCAAACTTTTGAACGGTAAAAGCTAGGTTACGAAGTGGCTAGGTTACTAGGTTGTCCATTGATTTGTCGCGTTAAACTAACCCGTGTGCGGATGCTTTTGGCACGGTCGGCATAAGTCAAGGTATTCCGTGAATCCTCGAAGGCCAGAGATGCAGGGCTTATATGGGCAATCATCACCGTCCGACTGTTTCCTCCTAGAGAATCCTGCAAACATGAGAAAACCCTAATAAGACAACCACAATCAAGAAAAACATCCCACAAGCAGCTTTGTTCTTCTCTGTACCTTGAGCAATCGCGTGAGCTTGCTGTCTCTATAGTTGACGTATTTGTTGCCATTCTTTTCGCTCAAAGCATTGATGCAGTTCCCCAGTGCGAGCAGAGAGCGGTTGATATGAGCTCCCTCTTTTAACCTCTGACCTCTGTTCTGCGTCTGAAAGTAGAAACAGTAGTTATTGCACAGTCATTAAACTGTCAGTCTAGGTTAGGAAGTCTGTTCCAGCAGGGGGCGCTCTTGTATGTCTCATTTTCTGAATAGTTGTGCAACAGGCTCCTCTTCCTCATCAATAGAGAACAAACAAGCACTCATGTTTCTGAGCAACAATGCCCCATAACCAGAAACAACGTGATCTGCTTTTGTGCCTGTCACATGCATGTTTAAACCCAAGGTGGGCCTGAGTGGTCAACATTTTTAACCGTTTCCATTGGCAAATACATGGGACGCTCTCTAAATGCGTTCTCTCATATCTTCCCATCTCATGCAGTGAGCGTAAATACACTTTAATATTAAAAATGATTCACATGTCTTTCATTAAATACACCTCACTGGACTTGTGGATGTGTCTCATGCATCATAAAGTATTTAATAATCAACAAATATTTTCATCTTAGATGGCTTCATTTCCCCTCCAAGTTTATCACCGATAGTTAAACTTCAAACTCTTGGAATTGTTCCCTCGTCACTGGCTGATATATGATTCTGAATATATCTGGCGCCAACTCTGCCAGCTTTTATTTAAAAAGAAGGATTGATAGCTCTGATATTAATGATTACCAACTTTATAGACATACGTCTGAGCTCACCCACTGTGCTTTTATGTTCTAACTAAACTAAAAGAGGAATAGACCTTTATGTTTCACACCTACAAATATCCCACCTCACACACATCACCATACCTGTGAAGCCCGTTCAGACCCTGCCAGATCGATCATGAAGAGACGTGCGAATCGCACTTCCTGCAGGATGTCTCGACATCGACTCTGTTGCCGCACGCCCACCTGCAGCACAGCGTGAGAGCGAGAAGACGTCTGATTGGCTGCTGTCGGCTCTTGAGTTCTCTGCTTGTTTCCTTTCATTAACAACTCCATGACCTGAGAGAGAGTGAAAACAGAGAAAAAACTCAACATCCAGCTCCACAGTACCATTCATAAGTCTGAGGTTGATGAGATTTTTTTTGAAGGAAGTCTCTAATGCTCACCATGGCAGCATTTAATTGTTCAAAAATGCAGTAAAACAGCAATGAGAAATATTATTATAATTTAAAATAACTGTTTTTTTATTTGATCAATTGTGCAGTTTAATATTTTTGTGGAAACTGTGATACATTTTTTTTTTTAAATTTTATCAATAAAAAGAATAGCATTAATTTTGAAAAATCTTTTGTAACATTAAAAATGGCCTTACTGTCACTTTTGATCAATTAAACGCATCCCTGTTGAATTAAGGTTTCACTATTAAATACTTATTTAAATATACACCAGTTTTCTTCAATGAAGTATCATATGTTTTTATGTATGTTTTTAAAATGAACATGAACAATGACTACTGTAACAGTACTTATTTACTTTAAGAAAAAAAAACATTGTTTAAAAATATTCTTGTAAAGTAACATGGGGCCTAAATAATGTGTCTAACTGACCTCTCGTGCATTAATGGTGGAGACCTCTGTGATTCCTGCGACCTGAATTTCTCCCTTAGAGTCCTCTCTCAGGTCCAGAAACCCAGATGATGGATTCAGCAGGTCTCTTATCATCTCATTATAGATCTGAAACACAAGAATGAAACAGATTAAAGACCATGCTCAGATTTCAAGATTACCATCATTGTTTATGCATTTGACATTTACATTCATTCATCTGACAGACCCTTTCATCTGAGGTGGCTTGCAGTGCATAAATATCAGAACGTGCAATCTGTGACCTTTCCATTACTAGTAGCATGCTCTACCAGTGGAGCACATGGACAAATGCTGAAATTTGTGAAACATGTACATGCATTCATCTCACAACACTTTTCATGTTTTCATGCCCCAAATACTCAACTATTGCTTGCATCAATAATAAATTGATTACATAAAGTAATCAACACCTTGGAATTTCAACCAATCAAAATCCAGAAGCTGTGGTACAAACTGTCCTATACAGTATTTTCAGGATGCTAGTGTGGAGAGATGAATGCTGGATTTAATATTTTAGAGTATTTCAATAGGCTTCATTCAACCCGGTTTAGAACAAGGCCACATCCTGAGCGCCATCTGTGGTCACCTCAAAAGCTCTCAATTTAAGTCGTCCTGAATGTAATATTTCATCACTGTCAGTGAGGTCACTGTGATGTGCCGTAAGCATGTGATAATTTTAGGGTGATGCTGACGGTATGAAAAGAATCCATTGACAGAGAAAGAGTAGAAGACCAGCTAAAGATATAGATGGATGGAAAGAGAAAAAACTAGGAGGATAAACCGGGAGGTCTGAAGCTAAACCACAGAAGCCGAGAATAAAAATGCTTTCTCTCCAGCGAAGCATCCCCTTGAGCATTTGGACGGCCCAATGTAAACAGGAGTTTTAATGTGAAGGTGTAAGAAAAGCAGTGGACAGGAGAGCATTGTGCTCTTTACTGAAGGTTGCTCTTTCTGTTTGTGGACGGAGTGGCTTACTCATAGGTCTGCACATCCCAAACACCCCCTTTAACCTAAAGAAGTCAAACAACAAATCTGTGTATCTACATGTGTTGTTATGGTGCTTGAGCATACTCATGGTGCGTTAGTGAGTGCACAGCGTTTATTAAAAGATATTTCTAACACAAGTATAATGATAATATAATAAAACATTTAAAAATAAAACTAAACATTTATATATAGACATACATGCATACATACATACACACCATGTTCTGTAACTCTATCAAATTATTAAAAAAATTATATGATATAATTAAAAATATAAGGTTCAAGTGCATACTAGAAAAATAGAAAAGGAGCTGTCTGGTGGTTTTACAAAGGACCTGAGGGATGTCTGAACACGTGCGAGGGCTATAGCAACACCTACCATGGTAAGGAGAAATAACACATTGTCAAGCGACAGTCACAAATGCTGCTCGGAAACGACTTGATTACAAATGGGCAAGAGGCTGTCGAGAAAGAATGTGAGACAGACGAGAGAAGAAAAAAGACACTGGAGAAATGAAGGGTGTTGTCAGCTCACACATGTGATCTCAAATGCACATGAATCAACTGTCAAAAACAGGACAGAGCTATTGAGTTTTAAGGCCTGGGAGATCAAATGTGAAAAAATCCCAAAGACTCACCACTAAAAGAGGTACCCGAGCGCCGAGCTCAAAAATATCAATTAAACTATATAAATATCTATATTATATATATATATATATAGAGAGAGAGAGACTGAGAAGAGAGAGGAGAGGGTGAGAGCGAGAGAGAGATGAGTGAGAGGAGAGAGCGAGAGAGAGTGAGAGAGAGGAAAAGAGAGAGAGAGAGAAGAGAGGAGAGAGAGAGAGAGAGAGAGAGAGAGCAGGAAGAGAGTCGAGAGAGGCCTACAGTTTAATTGCTATTTTTTAACTTAGCATTATCAAATTATATAATATTAGGCCTTGCAAGTCAGCAGGTAATTTTCTTTCAAGATGCAGGGCTGTGTTATTTGGCCTGTCACATAAAAGCATAGTGATTTGTTTCTAGGCTAACGCAGTAGGGGATCAGGGTTGCATGTATCTGTTTTGAGTAAACTTTGGACAAGTCCATCACAACTCAGTGGGGAAACAAGCTTTCTAGTATCATTACAACATCACTGTAATCAAAGATGCTGAGATAGCCACTAAGCTGACAAGATTACCCCTCCCTCACGCAAACAGAGCTGATCAACAGACGTGCTATCGGTCGCTCCGCACGGGCCTGATGATTATCTTATCACATAACACTTAAGCTGTTACCTGTTTTTTAAATTTTTTAAAACTGAATGAGGCCAATTTACTTTACTGTGTGCATTTATTTAGCATGACAGTAGGGTGACAGTATCTTTACAAGCTCTATATATCGAATCTCCAGGTTATATGCGAGGGGGAAAAAAGACAAGTAACTGCTAAATCCTATTTAGCAACCAAATTAATATCTCACCTCCAAGTAGGACATTGAGACATTGTACTGCATGTCATCGCTGGTTTCTTCAATTGCTTTGAATAGGTCGTTTAATGTGCGAACGTAGATACCAGGTTCTCTGTCCGTTCCCAGCATAGTGTAAGTCTTCCCACAACCTGCAGACACACACATCTGCTTATTAGGAACATCATTTAACCTCATTTTATTTCCTGACATCATGCCATGCATCAATGCCATTTGTGCCAAAATACAATTTTTAATTATTTACATTTTATTAGTTGCATCATTCCTGCTGCCTGTGATACAGAACAGGCTTACCAGTTGAATATCTGTGCTCTAAACTACACTACCTATCATAAATGTTAAATAATTATAGATAATTAGCATATGTTCATCAGCATGGCATTAACAGAAAGCACAGGTGTGAGGTGAGTCATAGTGAGTGATACATAATGTTTACAGGTGGCTTTTATCCCGTCAGGCTGAGCACAGATCTAAGCTTTATATAGCCACAGCCACAGACAGGAACAGTCAGTAAGAGTCACTCTGAGGACAGATTAGAGCATGCGAGGACACGGGAGCCACACAGACATCTGCTTTCCAGGAACAAACTTTTATTCAATTCAAAGCAGCATAAAAACAGGTCTTTAATTATGGTATTTATTACCAGATAATGTGTTCTTGACAGCTGGAATTCAGTGAGCTAGGTTAATATATTAAATATTTTAAAATATTTTAAAGGAAGGTTTTTTTTTTAATCAGTGCATGTGACTTTGTTGACTGTTCCGTAAACAGGAGAAAAGAAGATCAGGTTGATAAGGCTTAATCCTTGTGCCCTAGCAGTGCCCAGTTTGTCTGTGATTTTTACTACTTCGGACATATGGCCACTGCAGATGGCAATTCAGTGTAAGAACATACATATATAAATAATGGGTGAATTTTTTACCCTTAAATCCATGGATGTTTCGCCAATCATTATTACATATTTGGGTCTTTAGCGACCCGGACATATCCATCACGGATGAATCTCTAACTGCTGCAATAGCATAAAATTCTCCTGATATTTTAATAGCAATTACAAAAGAATAAAATAAAGCATATTTTGTTACCTTTTAAAACTTAGAAGGGTTCAATTTGAGCAGATGATTTTACCGTCACGGTCAGTGTCAGAGTGCATTTCCCAGCACATTCAGCATCTGGCTCATATTTGCGATCTCAACCATATTCTCAAAACTTTCAATGACTTCAAAATCAATATTTTGATCGCTGACAGCTTATTCACCACACACACTTTTACAATTTTTTTTTTCTTCTTATATTGTTTATAATGAACAGCCCTGTCGAAAATAAAACAGCATATGCTGGTTAGGTATGTTTTAAACCAGCTCATGACCAGCTCATGACCAGTTTGGGACCAGCACATGACCAGTTTGGGACCAGCACATGACCAGCTTAAACCAGCACAGGACCAGCTTAAACCAGCTCAAACCAGCAGCCATGCTCCAAAACCTATCCAATAGCATATATGCGTTTTATCAACAGGGAGGTTGAGGAATACTAAGAAAGTTGATGTCTAACTTTAAAAAATGAAAGAGGGAGAGGGTTGTGAATGACGTCCGGCGTCGCTAAGCCCCAAGTATGCATTAAGAGTTAAATTAACCAGACTGAGGCCAATTAATTGTTAGAGTAAGGACAAGAGGACCTACCAACACACATGTATCAAGCAAACCAGACCAATGTGTGTATATGCAAGGCGGTGGTGTTGAATAATAGTTAAATATACTTTTAAGAATGTAAACCCTACTGATTAGATTTCTCTCACACATCACTGTGTTTGTTGTAAGTTTCTGTGGAGTATGATCGGGTAAACATTGCTCTAAGTAGGGTTGTGTATCGTTTGGGGTTGTTTTTTATACCGTGCCAATCAATAATTTTAAAAACGGTTCGGTGCCTAAACCGTGCCTGAAACTGAAATTTGAGTAAAAATAAATAAATAAAAAGAAAAATCCCCCCCAAAAAATGATGGACGTGGGAATGGCCATTAGAATAGAAATAGAATACAGAGTGCAAATGTTAGAGGGTCAAGTTTTTAATAAAAAAAAAAACAAGCAGATAAAATTAGAAATAGCATTAGAATAGAGAGTGTTAGAGTTAGAGGGTCAAATGAAGATGACAGAGATGTGTTTTCAGCCGTTTCTTGAAAAAAATAAAGACTCAGCTGCTTGGATTGAGCTGGGAAGGTCATTCAACCAGGAGGGAACAGTTAATGTAAAAGTCAATGAAAGTTTTATCATAATGCAAAATGTTTCAATACAAGCATTTCAGTCAAATGTAATTTATGCAATATTTCAAACCTTTAACCCAGTTGGGAAAATCAACCCATAGCAACAGTTTAAATGTAGACCAATTCTGTGGAAAAAACGCGGACTTGGCAACCCTGCATCCAACAAGAGCTACCGGAGTCAGCTTTGACTGATCACAGGTCAAGAATAAGGAGAGATGACTGACAAGACCATGCTGGAGTATTTGCTGCTCAACAGATTCTGAGCTCATTGACAAAAATCTGATCTTGTAAGATGTGCTCCCTTTACACAGAGTGCGTGTGATCGCAAAATCGAAAGTGAAAGTAAACAGCGCAAACGCTCATTCAAAAATATTTAAATACACCACATCCAGCCGAATCCCGGACATTTTGGGCAATTAAGAAATCCCGGCCGGATGCATTTTTGTAGGTCCAAAAAGAGGACACGTCCGGGGAAAAGAAGACATATGGTCACCCTAATTTATAATCTATTGCTAATCGATGTATTCTTTTTAAAGTAGCATATGGAACATATTTTCTGCCTCATTCTGTGACAAGAAGCCTCATCAGATCACAAAAGGAAGCATTTGACTGGTGTTGTGGAGTAAAAAGGTTATAATGTTCTCTTTTGTTTAACAGGTTTAGAAATGTGAATACAAGGGAGGTTTAGCTCTAGGCATTTTAATTTAAGCATGTTTAGCTTAGTTTACGGAAGCTGCTGCCATCAGAGCAAGTGTAATTACTGCATTCACGCGCTCCTCGGATGCTGTCATTTCCCGAGTTGTGCTTTTAAGTCGGAATGTGAAAACAACATGGACACTCTTGTTACTACAAAGATGTGTTGGATTTGTATTATTAGAGCTTTCTGACTTGAGTTCACGTGCATTTTCTCAGTCTGGAAATTATTCTCACGTGGCAGTTGCAGCGATTTTTTTTGGGTGTGGGCTTTTGGGGGGGTTTCATGTTTCTTACGTCCGTTTCGGAGAACCAGACAAATATTTCAATCGATCGCTCAGGCATGGCACCGAAATGAGGCACCGAAATCTGCGTTCGGATTCGGTTCTAGTACATAACGGTTACATAGGTACCGGTGCCATATTGGTACCGGGGTTTGGTACCCAACCCTAGCTCTAAGCCTTTTTTTAGTAATTTAAGTTTAAATCAAAGGCACTATTAAAAGACTGTAATACGATTACCAAGATATAACAAAATTGCAAAATCAATCAATCAAAAAATCAGGAGCTGCATTACAAATCTTAATTCTTGACTTAAGATTAAAAAAAGTTTTATTTCTTCAGTGAAATTAACATGGTTACTAAATCCGGTAAAAAAAAACGGACATATTGCCAAGACCTTGGTATGAATGTGTCTGTACTGACCTGTGGGTCCGTAGGCGAAAACAGTGGCATTGTACCCTGATATGAGACCTTCAATCAAGCATTTAGTGGTGGATCTGTACACCTCATCCTAAGGAAGGCACATACAAAACATGTTGTGTGTATTTTCATCGGTTTCATTCAAAGACACACAGTAAACACATATGCATTTAAAAGAACAGACAAATTATTGCATAAACGTGATCTTTTTGAAAGCATGTTAACTTTTGTATATGCATGTACTTTAAATCGATCCACTCTTACAAACATACACAGACACAGAATGGGCTTGCCTGCGTGGCTGAATAATCGAAGGCCACATCAAACATGTAAGTCTTCTCTCTGGATCGATGAGCTCGAAGAATATCATCTGGATCCTCCATGGGGTCCATCAACACCACCATCTGAAAATGAGGGAAAGAAAAACATGAAATAATAGTACATTTGGTTACATCTTATAGAGTGTATCTCAAAACAATTTTCGCCTTTTACTCGCTACCTGACAACATGCTTTAGTGGTAATCACAGCTAGCTATCAGCTAACATTAACTACAAAGGCCATTTACTTTGGTTACAGTGACACAGAGTGTCGTAACAACACCTCTAAATAGAAATATCATAATGGACACGGCTAGTGTGGTTTAAAAGCAAAAGGTGAGTGTGTCATGATGGAAGACACCGAGCCTAATTTAGCTTCTATTTTTACATCTGCATTTTAGAAAATGTTCCTGATGGGAGGTCAGCGTCATTTAAGGAGCCCATTTGGTGGCTCTTATGGCTCCAAATGTAAAAATGAGGCTGGATCTGGTTGTATCAAGAGCACCACTTGTTCTGAAGGGCCTCAGGTTTCAGAGCCAATATTCAAGTTAGTCAGGGCTCATTAAAACACACCCAAATGGTTTGATGACCCGTTCAAACACACAAGCACAGCTTTCTCTTCGAAGCCTCTCAATTGAAATGCAGCAGAGGAGATCTGACTTTTAAAAGAGGCCAATTATAACAGCACAACGCAAACATAAAGACGTTCTTAACAAACAGAGGAAGAGAAAAGACTGGGTGAGGAACCGATTGACAGAAAGGTGGAGACAAGGTGAAAAGGGCAAAAAGGACATGCCTCACTGCATTTCTCCAAAGGGAATGGACAAAATGTTAATGCACTGTTTTACATGTATATATATATATATATACATTATGTTATGCTTATTGCAAAAACAAACACGGGGAGAGAGAGATACACTACTGTTCAAATGTTTGTGGTCTGTATGATGTTTTTTTTTTCTTTTAATTAAAGTCCCCTATTATGGATTTTTGAAAATTACATTTCATGCAGTGTGCAATGTAGCTGTATGTGAATGTAAACAGTCTGCAAAGTTGTAAAGCTCAAAGGTTTGGAAAGATGAATCTTCGAACGAATCATTTGAGAGTCGCCAAGAAATAACACAAAATTAAATTTGACCTTGCATGCATGTAAACCTGCTGTTGGGGCCAAAACTCCCAAAACCAAATGATGAACCTTTCAAATAGCATAATAGGGGCACTTTAATACCTTTATTCAGCAAGGATGCATTAAATGGACTAAAAGTTATGCAAAAGACATTTATAATGTTATACAAATATTTCTATTTCAAATAAATGCCACTCTTTTGAACTTTCTATTAATCAAAAGATCCTGAAATAAATGTATCATGGTTTTATCAAGCAGTTTTATGTAAGAGTAATGGCTGCTGAAAAGTCAGCTTTGCCTTCACAGGAATAAATTACATTTAAAAAAATATTAAAACAGAAAACAACTATTTCAAATTGTAATATTATTTCCCAATATTACTGTTTTACTGTATTTTTGATAAAATAAGTGCAGCCTTGCTGAGCATAAGATATTTCTTTCAGACAACATGAAAAATTAGTAGTATGGTAGTTGACATTGTATACCTGCTTGTCATTCACTTAAGGAAACATCTTCCAGGAATATTAATGCACATGAGTCAGATGTGTCTCATGCATGTGTTTGGTTTTTGTGAGGGGTTTATTTACTATGAGTGCAGTTATAGTGCTTTCAGCCATATGGTACGTGAGTTTATGTTATCTCACCATTCACACAGTGACAGCTGTAGAGTGGCAGTTTGGCCAATCCTAATGTTCTTAAGACACCAGTGCCAGTATAGTTTACATGGCACGAGAGAATGATGCACTGTAATCAGTACTGGGTCACTGATCGGGTTCCACTTACATGAAATGATCCCTGCTCTTGATAAAGGCCAATACTGTACACCTACTGTATGTTCTTGTGTAATGCCACAGCTGGACAGAGGGTCTATTAGAGTGGATGCATAAATGGTCTGACCATGACTGGGTTTTCAAACAGGTTCTGTGCAATGATGTAAAGGTTTAGGTGGGTATAGTTTCTGTTGTCCCACTTACATGGACTGAAACACACTGAGAGATTGATATTCTATCAGCTGTGCATGGTGTGTCAAAACAAGCTGGGTGGGCAGTGACATGACTGACCTCATGGATGGTAGACCTCTGTTCTTCATGGGTAAA